>JANHFX010027705.1:0-19887 GCA_027560015.1 Chloroceryle amazona
ACAGTGATGTACTGTTCTATAATATGTTAAAATCTTTAAGTGCAATTCTTTTATACAGCTGACCAAATATTTATATGGATGGACATGCCCATATATGAAGGAGATGGGTGGGTCAATAAGGGATATCAAATGAAGTGACAGGGGCCGCAGTGGGGAACCCGGGGCACGCAGCCCTTGCCGGGAGTGAGCCCCACCAGAAATGATGTTAAGGGGTTAGTCTTTTTTTTAACAGAAAGTTATTACGATGTATTTTGTGAGGCAGATGTTCTATAAGGTTTACAACACTACGAAGTCTTGATTCAGAAGGAAAAGAAAAAGGAGAAAAGAAAAAAAAAAAATCAATACCCAGATAAAGAGATCATAGTCTTAGGAATTCATTTAAACCATAGAAACTTTTCACTTATCTCATGTTAGCTGTATCAGTCAGTGATTAAGTAGAGATACAAGTTGTATAGGCTTTATTGTTTATTGCTGGTTTATGACCTTAATAAAGTGTAATTATGTATTACCAGCAGGGTGTTTTTAACTGTGACTATTGTATAAAAAAAAAAAACAACAAAAAAACAAATCTTGATATCCAGAAGCACATGAAGTTTGCAACTCTTTCCACCCTGCCCATTTTTGTAAAACTGCAGTCATCTTGGACCTTTTAAACACAAAATTTTAAACTCAACCAAGCTGTGATAAGTGGAATGGTTACTGTTTATACTGTGGTATGTTTTTGATTACAGCAGACGATGCTTTCTTTTCCAGTTGTCTTTGAAAATAAAGGAAAACTCTTCAGATGCAATGTGGGTTTTCTGTTGTTTTTTTTGTTTTGTTTTTGTTTGGTTTTTTTTTGTTTGTTTGGGTTTTTTTGGTTTGGTTTTTTTTTTTTTTTTGGTTTGTTTTTGTGTAGCATCTTGTCTATCATGTTTTTGTAAATACTGGAGAAGCTTTGACCAATTTGACTTAGAGATGGAATGTAACTTTGCTTACAAAAATTGCTATTAAACTCCTGCTTAAGGTGTTCTAATTTTCTGTGAGCACACTAAAAGCGAAAAATAAATGTGAATAAAATGTATAATTTGGTTGTCTTTCTTTTATGGATACTCTGGTACTCTAAAGGGACTAGTAAAGAGACTAAATTTGTCTAGAGACAGTCACGTGTGCTGTTAGCGCTAGGTTTGAAAGCTCCCTGTGCTCTCTAATAGCACATTTTAAGAAACCAGACAGTGCACCAGGTAACTTGCAGACTTTTCTGGCTTTAAAAAGAAGACTGGCAGGCAGTCTGTGCACGTACAGTGCACAATTCTCCTGGCCAGGCTCCATCTTGCTTTTAAAACCAGAGGTATCCCAGCATACGAGAGTGTTGCCTCTTGAGGAAAATAAGATTTAACTTGAATTGCTTAAAGTGGGTCACTGAAATATTTTTTTTTTTACGCTGAGTTGCTTAAAAATTAAGCTCTTGAATGGATGTCCCACTTACATCCTGGTATGTTGGTCCTACTTGGGTACCTAGACGATTTACCTGGAAAACTAAATTTAGCCTGGAGGAAAGACGGGGGGAATTAACACTGCCGTTCTGCTCAAAGTAATTAAAAGCAATATTCTCTTTTTTTCCTCAAGTGCTACTCCCCAGTACAGGTGAGTTACAAAGCAGGCTTCAAAATTTCTCTATAAAAATAAATCACTTGGTGCTTGCCTTTAATTGTTAGGCTATTTGGGCTCGTTTCCAGCATCTTGCTCAGGGCATATTATGCCTTAATAAAACAGTGGGTTCATGCAAAGAAAAGTAGCCAGTGGTATTTTGGAGGGTGGAAATTGATTCAAGAAACCAGTGTTGCTTCTAAGTTTATAGGAGAAAGTTTAGTGTTACACTTATTTGCTTCCACCTCAAATTTTTCAGCAGAAACTCTTTGGAAGCAATTATGATTAATTTTATGAGCAAATGGCACGTTAGCACCTTGTTCCCTAAAGAACAAAGCCTAAACTGAATGAAGTATAGTAGATCTACTGCTGAATGCATACTTTATTTCCTTTTTTTTTTTAATTTTGTTTTTTTTTTTAATTCAGACGTCTACCATTTTAACTTTGGCTTGTATGTACTCTAGTTGCCCTGGTATTTCTCTATAGCTTTAGAAATGTATTGAAACTATGCTATAATTGCTGAGGGACAAAAAATAAATGGATGTAAAACAAGATCCTCTACACCAGTGTCATTCTTGGAGTACATGTGTTTGAAGTCTAGTGCATAACTGCTTTGCTAAGGGGTTTTTATAACATGGCTGTAAAAACCTGTTCTGAGACGCATGATGTCTTGGCCATGGAGTCAATGTCTCTTTTTAATAAATATATATATATTTAAATCCAAGGATTCTTAAAGAGAAGTCTGATTTTCTTATTTTCTTTTTTTCCCTTTTCCTTATCAAAATGTATGTGTACATCAGAATAATTGCTAGTAAAGCTTTTTTTTTTTCCAGATTTTTCCTAACCTGCTCTCCTCAAACTTTGATGTTCTTTCCTTTCTTGGCTGGTGTCATTTTCTGAAGTGCTTCCAGATCCTGGGGGTTCAGAATCTTAATTCCTGGGGCTTCATCATTCCGTGGCTTGGTTTGACTTGAAGTCTCTTTCCAAGTCTTAATACTTGCAGAGTTTCAAAAATACATCTGAAGAGGACCTGTTGTGTCATCAGTAGCTCCAGTCCCAGCAGCTGGGGGAGAATTAATGGTCACGGTTTTCCACTGTGTGGTTTAAGAAGGCAGGAATCAGAAGGGGCTCAGCAGAGCAGAAATGGAGGAGTTTTGAGCTGCCAAAGCATTGTGCAAGAGCATCTGTCTTCCCAGAGGGACTGAGTGGTCATTCCTGTGTGATTACAGAATACCCTTATTTATCTACAAGGAAAATGAAGGGGCTGGGTGTTAGTGACCAGCAAGGTGGTTAATCTTACTGAGAAAGCTTCATACCTTTTTTCTTTTTTAATTATTATTATTATTATTGCATTCGTTGCCTTGGTGAAAATAACAACTATTGTAACTTCAACAAATTATCACAGAATTGGAATGCATGTGACTTTAAAACGTGTGATTTCAAGCTGCCTTTCTGATCTTGTGGGTTGCTGTGGTTCTTTTATTGCTATGAACAAGTTAACTTCTCTTGTGCTGAAACAATGTCATATTTTTTTAGGTAAAACTTGGACTGGAGTCTAATTTTGCCTGACCAGGTTCTCTAGAGATTTACTTCTTTTATGTTTATTTACTTAGACTGAGGCAACAGTCTTCCTTCTGCACGGTCAAAACTTGGGTGTACAAAAGTCCTTTCAAATTGCACTCCTGTCCTGGTAATAATGAAATTTAATTTCAGACTCTCCAAATCACAGCATCTGCCCTCAGGTACTGAAGTTCTGTATCTGGTCCTGATAGGTACTAATGTGGAGCTGTGGAGACTTTGCTTTCGGGCAAGGAAGCAAGGCGAGAAAAGGGGAAGGCAAGCTGGGTGAGGGAAATGGAGCTTTGGCTTCTGCTGGAGTGCACTTGGCTTTCTGCTTGTCTACAACCATGCGTCCAAACCACGTGTCCATGTACCAGCTTCTGACATACTTAAAATCTCTCATTGGATGTGTTTGATGGAAATGTTACAAATCTTACTCCTTTGAGGGAGGATGTCTGTGTTTCGAGAATATATTTTTTGTAACTCGGCTAATTCTCGATCTTCATTTGCAGGTGATTAGATAAAGGTCAGAGGTTTTCATCTGCTTTGATTGGGGTTTTCAAGTTGCAAGTTCTTTTGAAAAAAAAAAATAGAATAATACACATTCTAGTCTGAAGCTGTAATACCAATTAATGATTTCCTGCAGAAGCAGTCCTGTGAATTCAGTCTTTATATTATTTGTATAGCGAAAGAGTAGCAAAAGGTCACCGCTGGTGATACGGGACACATTTCAGCATTCATTTGTTAGGTTTTAAGAGACTGAGGTAAAATGTATTTTCCATATTGATACAGCTTAGTTGAAAGCATCCTCTTTCTAGCCATGCCCAGGTCACCGGGACAGAACAAAGCGGATCCTTTTCTTCCAGAAGTATGCATCGAGTGAGAACTGTATATTGTGTTTATAACATACTGTAGACAGTGGGGTTAATCTGTCCTCTTTACAATTCTGGGAACCTCAGCTAATTGCCAATGAATGGAAACTATTGCAATTGCAACTGAGTCCAGCAGGGCAGAGGCAAGCACAGGCAGCCTCCTGCTCTGGGAATAAATGGAAGTAAGAGGTGATGATGCTACAGTGAAGCACAAAGTTACTGAAGTAGCTCTGGTAGCTTGCCCCAGAGAAAGCCAGTGTGGTGGTGAGCTTTTAGGGCCCATTGCTTGTCTGAGGGTTTAGAAAGACAAACTGTAGCCATGTGTTTGACAGTTTGTTCCCTGGCACAACTCTTGAGATTGCTCTGAAGTGGGTATATTGCCTGTCGGGAAGATCAGCGGAGAGCCAGCAATGGGATCACAATGATGGTTATGGCTAAAGAGATGATAATTAGGAATGTTTACCTTTGGGCTATATTACTAAGTACTAAGCAAGAGATTCTGCTTCAGAATGATCCCGTGGTAGGGTATGAATAATACTATCTGATAGAGCTGGCATAAAACCTGAGTTAATTCTTTTAGAACATTTAGAAATCATGAGGAGGGTTACAAGTATTATTTATAGATCTTTACCCTCAGTCTTTGCTATAGGAAGACATTTTGTCCACAGCAAGGCTACCAAGATGTTAAGTGAAATACTTGCACTTAGACTACGTGGAATATTAATCTTTAAAGTATGACAAATTTAGATAAAGTAGTAGAGCCATTACTCAATTAAAAGCGGGGGGGGGATTAGTTCTTTCCCTTTTTTTTTTTTCTTCTTTTTCTTTTTTTTTTTCTTTTCTGCCTAACAATTCTGATTTCAGAACATCAAGTATGAGGAAACACTGCTTGTGCTATATGTGTTGTTATCACCGAGTAGGTAAATGTTTCAGGATTTGGCATTCTTAGACTGATTCTTGGATAACCTGCACTAGAAAAGCACCGGAGAGGAATTGTTTTGAGACAAGCAATTCTACCTTCTGAGGTCCTTTCCAGCACCACAGCTGATACTGTGGGTAATAAACTATTTGATAGTTGCTCTTAATGGAGACCATGGTGACTAGGCATCATTTTTTTGTGCAGTCCAAACCTGACTGCCTCCTGAAGCTCACAGCTCAGTTTCTAAAATAGAGAACATATCTATGAAAAAAAACTCAAAACACAAAAGCAAACCTCCAGACATGAGGAAGCTGCTTTTTTTCTAGCCCTCTGGAGCAAGGCTTTCCTAGGTGTGAAGTAACCCCACTCCTGTCTTTAAAAAAAATGATGAGAGACACCCTTTCCACTGAAGTGCAAATCCACACCCCTTTCAAAAACCACGGGAGAAACCACGTCCAACATTGATGAAGGTATTGGTTTTTAGGAATGAATCATTAGGCTGATCATAAGCCCTACATGGCAGTTCAGGAACCTGTTAAGGCGAGCTTACCAGACACAGCACCTCTGAGGAGACTGCGCAGCAAATATTTTCCATCATAATCAAACAAAGCATCAGAAACCATGGACTGATCCTCAGGATACACGAAGGAGAATTATTTTTTTCCCTCTGTTTCTATTTTTGCATGTCCTATATACATGTATTTGGTTTCTAATAGACAGCCAGGAAGAAAACTTAAAGCAGTGGAGAGAGAAGAATTCCAAAATCTCTCTGTATCCATTTCCCTGGATGTTTTCATGCAGATACATTGGAATTCTGTTTCAGCATTTCATTCTGCTGTTTAGTACCTAACTTCACGGGTTAGTACTCTAAAGTTATGGGTTAGCATACTAAATTAGATACCAAATTTTGTGAAGGTCTCATTTTGGCCTCATTTTTCCATCACTGAGATCCATGAGAAGAAAGTTAAGCACAAAGTGTTCTAAAATTCCCCCATAAATGTTACTAAAGGTAAGAGAAACACATTTGATTCTTCGATAAGAGAAACACATTTGATTCTTCCACCTGCAAGTGACCCCACATGGAGCATATACAACAAAAGGACAAGAAAGTGTTTGTGACTGTGTTTGCATGATTTAAGAGACTGAAGGCACACAGAACCACTCTGCCAAACTGGACAGGAGCACATTCACGTGTTGCTGTCACAAATGACAAAAATGAAATGCAGCTGGAAACTTAATTATTGTTATTATATTTGTGAGAGTTTACACCCTGGAGGTCCACCAGGCGTAGCTTTTCCCCTGCTGCCATCACAGGGAGTCTGTCTAATACCTGACAATCACATTGAAGTGATGATGGAGAAAAGCTCATGGCTAAATGGCCAGAAAAGTTTGCTATTTTCAGTGTAAAACTGATCCTTGATATCCACTGAATGCTGTGTTATCTGGCGAATTTTTTTTGTCTTTGTGCTGCCTACATGGAATGTTGGCATTTCAAGATCACAAAGTTCCTGCTGTTGTTATAAATTGGACCCGAGGGGAGAAAGACCTCTTTCCAGTGATGTTAGAATAGGACCATCAACTTTAATAAACAGAGAGCTTCAAAGCCAACTGTTCTCTATTTAAATCCCAGTGCTAATCTAATCTAATCTAATCCAATCCAAAGCAGTTTTAAGGCTTTGATTTGCATCTTCTTGTTGTTGTGTACATGTTACAATAGTCATTAGTTTAATAATCTGTGGATCAATAGAAGTAGAAACAGAATAGCACTGCTGAAGTTTCTCTCCTCAGAAATGCCTCTTGGTAGATATACCAGGTGTAACTACAAGGAGTAAGCACTGGAAACATTCAGCACGCCTCTGTCATGTACAGATGCAGGACATGGAAGTGCTAAACTGTTCCTGAGGATTTTAGGAGAAATAATACACATTTTGTATTTTTTTTTTTCAAGGATAAAATGAGGAAGATGTTAACTCTTTAGGAAAGCCACACAAGTTCAGATGACGCTGTAAAAGGGAGCTGAACACGAGGTGTTTCCAGAAGCACTCCAGTGAAGTAAATTCCATTTAATAAATGCACCATTTGAAAGTGAAATTGCATATTTTATTTTTTTTTTCCATAATCTTGCTGTTTGCTTCTTTGCACGTGACTCTGCTGCATTAAAGGCAATTGAATCGGAGCTAACAGTGATGTGGCCAGCTGGGAAGGAATCCCGAAGGAGGAGTACTGCCAGGGACTGCTTCCCCTAAGAGCTACTATTAGGAAATATTTATATTGTGATACAGGCCCAGATTAACTGTGGGTCTTGCTTGTGCTGGGCTGATATGTAAACATATACGAGAGGCAGTCTCTGCTCTGAAAAAGTTTCCAGGCTAAATGCAGAAAGGTTAGGCTGTTTCACTTCCTACCATTGTTAAAATCACATTTCTATTTGGCTTGGTCAAGATTATGAAGGGGGAGGGAATAAATTACCAGTTTCCTTTTTTATTTTAAGGAAAAAAAAAAAAGCTATGTTATTTGCAAGTTTCTTTTCTCACTTCATTCTCTTTGCCGTCACAGAAGTCAAACTGTGACACTGAAAGACTTGCCATCCATGTACAAGTGGCCAGGGCATTTTCATCACCATACATCGTGATGAGAATTTTAAGCAAGAAGAAGGATGAAGTGAGAAGTGGCTCTTGAGTGAAAAGCTCACGAGGCCCCCAAACCATAGAATGTTGTTTAAACCCAGATTATCGATAGCTCTCTAGTGACACTTTGAGGCCATTTTCATGTACTGAAATGAAAACGTTTCACTCCAGGTGGCTATTTTGTGCACTGGCAACTTCTCCCTCCCATCCTGGGAGCAGTGTGGCTTTTGGGGAGGAGAGGAGGAAGGTGCCAGGTTTAGGGAGAGTATTTGTATGTAGATCTATGTTTTATCTTTGAGGCTGTTCATTCTTTATAAATATATCCTCACCTTTATTAACTATTGACATATTAAAGTACAGAAATTAAGATTCTTCTTGGATTTTATCTTCTATTAAGAAAGTTGTTTTTTTTTTTTTTTACTCTATGAATAAGAAGTTGGATCAGTCCAAATTGTATTTTCAAACTACAGATATCAGAAGAAAATATATGTATTCCTGCTGACTTGCTGTAGCAAAACAAGAGAATGGAACTCCTGGGCAATTGCTTCAGGCCCATCATCTGAAATGCCATGAGTCCTCATGAAGCAGCAGCCTGATGAGCTGCAAGGCATGTGTATGTTGGGCTTTAAATGGAAGCAAAAACATGCTTATGAGAGAATTTTCATGTTTATTTTCCCATGGCATTGAAAGAAAGTGGCATCACTGGTTTGTAAAATTGACTGGATGCTGTCATTTCTAGCACACTGTGCCAAATTTATTGCAGGCACTTTACCCACAAATCACAAGTTTAAAAACTTTTCCTCTAACGTAGACAGGAATGGTAGTGCAGGGATTGCCTGATGACATTTTTGCCATCACGTTGCATAAATCAGCTAAAGTGGTAAAAATGCTTGTGGTTTGGCTATATTTATAGGATCTCTATGGGAATGCTATGGGAGGGAAATTCCCTAAAATTGTTATAGCCAATGCAACCACCGAGACATCCAGTGCTTGGTGCTGCTAAGAGTGTTAAAATGTGGAAAATTCTACCTACAACGTACAAAAAAGGGGAAAGAAATACATAAAATCATTAAAAAAACCCCAGATTTCACACAGCTTGAAGAGATTAGCTGAACAATTTCTGAGCCATTAGTGAGAGCTTCTGACAGCAAAAAGAAATGGGATGTTCTGGAGAAAGAAGAAGACAATACCTGGTTTAGGTATGGCTTCACAAAAGAACTGGGGAAAAGAAAGAGAGAGGAGTGAAAAGTGGTTGGGGAGAAAAAAAAGAGGTCCCTCTTTTATTTTCTGACAGTATATCCAGCCTAGTAATTAAACAGGAGTCAAGAGCTGTGCTAGATCTCGACTTAGCTGATATTTTTGATGCTGTCCTGTGCAATGCTATCCTAAGCACAAGCAGGAAGGTAGGAACTAGGAAAAAAGTCACCAGAGAAAGTCATCTGAAAAAAATAACCTCGAGGTATAACGAATAGTCAGTGATTTGCTGCCATAGTGGAAGGGTTGGAAGTGCATATAAAAGGGAACTAGAATACTACTGAACTTCACATGATAATAAACTGCAGATATGATCCAAAAATCAGGTAGAAGTTCAGCAAAGGGCTATGCTTCAGGAAAGAGAAGAAATCTAATTGAGAAACAGAAAATGACAACCACTCAGGCAACAGGAGAGGAATCTGTCACCGAGGTGGCTCATAGGCAGTAGCAGTCAAGCATTAGGCTTCTGAGTGCAGAGGGAAGGGCTCAATGGGGTCATTTTGAGCATCTTTTAAGAAAGATTAAGTTTAAGAACAATCTTGGGCAATATGGAAATTGCACAGGAAGGCAACACACAGGCTGTACAAAGAAAAGATTTGGTTTTGTGTACTCCAGGCAAGGAAAGGTTTGGAAGGCTAGGAATTTAGCTTGGCTTTTCAATACATGAAAGGTTATAATAAAGAGAAATCAGTTGTTCTCTGTGTCTGCTGGAGGCAGGACCCAAAATAATTCATGTAGTTTGTAAGAAAGAGGATATTGCTTAAGTTTTAGGAAAGGATTTCTAACTACAAGCATAATTCAGTGGTCTAATAGATTGCACAACAGGAAAGTTGTGGGAAACCTTTTCTGTGGAGGTTTGATGTTAGAACAGATAATCTGAAAGGGATAGTCTGTCTTTACTGTACCTTAATGCCAGGTGTCATCAAAAGTATAGCTCAAATCCACCTATATATCTATGCTTCAGAATTTTTGTCCAACGCAGTGATTTCTAAAAGATCTTGAGGCACCAGGAAAAGCTATGACTTGTGTTTCAGTAAAAGTTAAGCTGGTGTACAGGAAAGGGAGGGTACAATAACAGTTGTCCAGAATTTACCTCACAAGATACATATGTATAAACATCCAGCTACATAAAAATACACATGCACTAACAGAGCCACGTATTATTCTTAATGCAGTTATCACTAAGGTCTCTAAGCAGAAACAGATATTGCAAATAAATTGGGTTTAACATTTATGTTATAAAAATAATAATACAGTATTTCCTTACATATTAACTATTCATGTTAACTAGCCTGAGAGGGGGACTCTGCTGAGTTAGGTAATATACACTCACCACAAAAGTTAGATCCCCATAAAAATATATGGCCTGTATACAAAAAGACATGTAAGCAAAACAGCACTGAAGTATTGCCATTCTGGTTTCATGATGAGGAAATGCTTTTCCAGTAGAAGTAGCCCAACCTCTTAGCATCCAGCATTAAACCACTTGAATTTCAAGTGTCTATGCTGACCAAAGGTACAAGGATTATGTCTCTGCACATATAGCTATGTATTCTAATCTACAACAGACCTGCAGCAAGTGTCTTATATACCTAACCAGTGTTGCAGAGTGCAGCTGTACACAGTGGCAAGCATGTCCGTAAGATGCTGGCCAATATCAGAGATTAGTCCCAACATAACATTTTTAGGCAAAGAGAAAGCAAATGCTCATCATTCTTTACTGAGTTCTCTCTTTTGGATTGATCTTCAGCTGCTAAAAGCAGAGCTACCTGTTCATAGTCCATAATCTCTTTTATAATTTATATCTCTTTTATATTTTTTTTTTTCTTTTCCACCTGTACATACAAACATACAGAGAAAAGCTATAAACAACACTTGCTTACCTCACTGTGCTAACCACATTGGAACACCTTGTGGGTTTCAGGTTATGTCGTGTTAGGTGCTCCATCACAATTTCATTTATTACCTGTTATGTCTACCCAGGACACCCATTACTTCATGTGATGTTTCCTCCTTTTAGCATTCTCCTATGAGTGTAACTTGAAATACCAAGGGAAATTCAGCCACCTGCTCCTGTGCTTGTCATTTCATTAGTGACCCAAGTGCCAGCAGGGAGTGTGGTGGATTTCCATTGCTCCATGAGCCGCAATCACCACAGCCTGGTGACCGAGATTTCCTGATCTGCTGTCAGTCTAAGCACAAACATTTCTTTTTCCCCTTTCTTTCTTTTTAAAGTATCATATATCCTCATTCATCCACTAGAACAACATGTAGGAATATGACTTTCAGACACCTCTTATGAGCCCAGTTTCATCTTAAAATGAGGAAATGCAAACAAAGTACAAAGCCAGCATTGAGAAACTTGTCAAAAACAAAGTTACACCTGAAAACTTAACCTGGCTTCTTTTAACAAACCTAGTTTTCATAGAAACTTTAACAATGTCATCCTAAACATGAAGGATTTTTTGTCATGTGCCCGCGTCAGCCAGTACCTGGGTTTCAGTAGTACCTACCCCTTGTATGCCTGTAACCATCTGAGATGTGGTTATTTATGCAATACCTCAGCAAATAAAATAGTAATGCAGTGTTCTGCAAAACAGAACAGAATGAGGTTGATGTCTCTTACATTTTACATCCCTGTAATTCAGGGAGCAAATTAAGAACAAAGAAGAGAAACTACAATTTTGTGCTCAAAGCCCTGAACTGGAGTCCCAGGGAAGTGTGTTTTGCCACTCTCTCTGCTGCTGGTTTTCCACACAACCTTGGGCAAATGATTAGTCCAATATTTTAGAAGTATTTTTTTTCTTTCTTCTTTTCTTTTTTTTCCTCAGCTTGTCTGAATATTTACCAGTCTAGCCTAACAAAATGGCAACAGTCCATCCTTTGGTATTGAAGGTTTTCTACACGAGAATGAGGAATGCAGAAGTAGTGGGGCATTTAGAAATGTTGGTTTTAATTGCTTCTTCACTGTAGCTCTCCCTGTAGAAGGGGGAATAACATAAATCCTTGACTTCACACGTGGATTTGATGTCTAGGCTCCCTTTGTAAAGTCTGGAGAAAGTTAGCTACCTGAGAAAGACATTTACGATGCCCTGCTCCCAGCTGCCCTGTTTATCCAGTGGGAAACACAGCAAAGAGGAGAAAGGAAGGATGCGGGGGACTTTCTGCACATGTTTTTATGTACATATATTTTACAGTAGTGTTAGAGTACTCTTGGGAACTGCTGGCAAGCTTACATGCCTGGCTGAAGGGATTTGACTACCCATCTCCCCGCCTCCCCAGTCTATTCCCTCTTGCAGGAGAGAAGGAATAGGAAATGAGAGTTTAACATCTCTCCTTGAGACCATCCCTTTGGGCTCCAAATTATTACTCAGTGGACCAGAGAATGAGCTACTTTAAGTCTTACTTTTTTCCTGGATATAAGTACTTGAGTTTAAGGGGTCGCTCTTTTCCTAAACAAGGGCTTTTGTCAAAGAGGGTTGTAAGCTTTCTAAGAATAGAAAGAGGGTGTCAAGTCTTAGCACTGGTGCAGCAACCTCAGCCTTTGTGATTTTCTGACTTTTAAGTGGGTATTTGTAAACTTTTCTATTTAGCCTAGTTTTTGGTTGTGATTTCTCTGTTTTAGATAAAAAAGGGCAAGAAACAGTCTGTCTGTACACATGCAAATTCATGTCATTGTACTGACTTCAGTAAGATGATCAGGTCTGATGCTTAAACTGGTATGAACTGGGAAAGAGGGCTAACAGTACACTTCAAACCTTTTAATCCCTCATACACTGAAGCAATGTCGTCCACTCTGGACTTTTGCAGTCAATTGGCCTTAACAACTGGGATTCTTGACAAATGTATCCATAACGAGGTGTCATTAAAGATATTCTTAGTAAATTAATCACAGGCAAACTCATTCTAAACAAGGGTTTTAAACTAAATTAAGAAAAAAAAAAAGGAGAAAAAATTAAAGAGGTCTACATAGCATGCAGAAAAATGACAAGCTGATTTAAAACTACTTAACCAATTCTCTTCAACCCAAGAGTGTTTTCTTGAAGAGGCTGACAAGCCAACATAAAGATTTCTGGCTTGCCATTTTTGACTTAAACAGTTGCAGAAAATTGTGATAACAACATATGGAAGATATTTCCTTTTTTTCACATTCATTTAGCTGGAACAATTTTGTTCAAACTTTTCTGACATAATCCAAGAGTAAAACCAAATATGGAAATCCTCAGCCCCAGAAATTAATGAGAGATGCTAAATTGAAGCTAAAATGAAAAAGTTGGCACTAAACTCAACCTAAACAGCTCTTAGGATGGAGCTTTAATAAGAGATACAGCCATCTTCGGTACTTTGTTATGAAAGAAAAAAAAAACAAGGCCACAAAAATCCTCCCTGGTCACTCATGAATCTTTTAAAGAGCAGCCTTGCCAAGCTCATTACAAGTATTTGAGATGCTCCACCAGGCCTTTAAAGAGATAAACCTTTTACAGTACATATGTATGTTTAAAATTCGATATATCTTGCAGGAGATGAGTATTGGCATAGAGCACAAATGAACATCAGCTGCAACTTGGGAAACCAAAGTTAGGCATGGCTGCAAACACTTTGGTGAACAATGGTAGTGGCAGTTGTAAATGGTAACCGCTAGAATGGAAATTGGTAAAGGCATCCTCCCCCCCCAGCTTTAAGTCATGGCCTTGTATAATTCTACATCCCCTTTGTCATTTGTGTACAATGAAGGGTTTATTTATACTTTTTCTCCATGTGCTGTATTGCTGGGTTGCCTGTTTTACCAAATGAGTTAGACAATTCACAGTGAGGGCACAGCTATATCTACATGAAGCTAATTTTTGCAGCTTTACTAACTCTGGTCTCTATGGAATCACGGGAGATGGGAATGCACTGTTTCATCAGTCCAAATGCTTGCAGTCAGGGGTGACCGGGCAAGCAAGCACCTGGGGTCTTACACTCTAAGCAGCCCAGTGCTGCTGATGTGGTGTAACTGGAAGGACAGTGCCATAGGCAGCTCTGCAGCAGCTATTCCCCAGCCTGTGGGGAACAGGCGTGAGCAGACAGCCATGGATGTGGTGGAACCCCCACCAACACCAACATGTCCCGCAGGAGCAGCATTGGTGGCTAGAAGAGGCAAGGCTCCAGCTGTCTTGGCTGGGTCTTCTCCTGGCCACTGCCCTGGCCATGAGTTACAGAGTGAGCTTCTCCCAGATGCAGAGCAGACTGTGCAGCCCTGGGTGGTGGCTGCACTTGGACTTTGCTCAGGAAAACCTCCTCAGGGATGCTGAGTGCTGCCAGAGTGTAATGCAGCCTGGCTCCTTGCAGCTGGGGAGCAAAGTCAGCTGGCTTTTGGCCACCTCTTTCACAGGATCCCAGCAGGGGACTAAGGGTTCCCTCTGCAGAAACATAATTCTCCCTGGCTTGCTTGTCATTTGATCTATAGCTGTCAAGAGTGAATGCTGCCTGTGCTTGCCGAGATGCATAAAACAGTGTGTGCAAGGACATTTCTTGTTAAGGAACACCCATTGTTTAACTCTATTAAAAAATGGAACAAATCATATTTATACAGACAGCACTGCACTAAATCCATAGCATAAAAATATTTTGTGTGCAGGCCTCAACTGCTGATTGATTTTATCTTGCTGTGCTTTATTCAGCTTTTGCTACGATGGCCTGAACTAAACAGCAAGACTTCAGTTTTGTCCCCTGTCAATACCTGAATTCTGCATGCTTGCTTCATGGGAGCCATCTAACTGACTTCAGTGGCACACGGTTCAGAGCTCCAAAGGAGTCACTCAGTGTCCAGAAAAGTTGATTTATCAGTAACAGGCAGACAAAGCTGTTCTGTATCCCTTTCAAACAAATAATCCTTTCCAAAACTAAGTAAGTGTATGAACTACTACATGAAAGAAATGCATCTCTGGAACAAAAATATGAGTTGTAAGATGGTTCCTACTGCTTTTGCTCTTTTACCACTTGAGGTTTTCTATGTTTTCAGCAATTTTAAATCTCTAAAAAACAAGCAAACAAACAAAAACAACACAAAAAAACCCAAACCAAGCCAACCAACCAAATGAAAACCCCAAAAGAAAACAAAGCAAACAAACAAAAAAACCAAACCAAACCAAAACCAACAACCCCGCATTAAAGCACTTCTGACATAGTTAAAGCAGGGAAGCTGTTAAACTAAAATTCTTAAAATCACAGGTTATTTTTTGAAGTGTAGATCATTAGGTTTAATTGTTCCTTACAAGAACTGGGCAAATCAAGCTCTTAAGATTTTTAGAAGAGATCCAGCTGCTAAGGCTGGATATATAGATAAGGATGGATATATAGAAGATATAACTATTCACATTATTTTTTTTAATTATTTTTTTATTACACAGTAGTAAAATAGACAGTGTAGAATTTTAGACCACTGTCTTAAGTATTACCCTCCCTGACCATTTATGAAATACAGATGCTGTCCTTTTCTCAGCATTACAGAGTAACTTGGACAGTGTAGATCTGAAGTATTAGAAAACTCTCTGGATCCTAAGGCCTGTGGTAATTACCCTTCTCAGGGATGTCATTTGATGTTATAAGGGTTTCAGAACTGATATGCGCAGCACAGCAAAAGGCATTGGTGTGAGGTTTCGAAGATGCTGTGAGCAAGAGAAGAGCTGTGGTCAGCAAACTGTCAGGTTAGCAATGCCATGAGTGTGGCTCTAGTCTCCCTCTCACCTCATGCTGGGGTCTGCCCAGCTGCTCCATGGGTTGCTGTTTACTATACCAGCAAGGGTGTCACGTTTTGGTGAAGGAACTTTTCTCACAGTTTTGTAGGGCGCGTTAGACTGCCACAACCAGGACCTTGCTGCACGGAATTTGAGTCATCCCGGGAAAAACATCTGTCTCCCAGTTCATTACAGATCCCTTTAGGAACGCTCAGCCCCTTTGCATTTGCTGCATGCTCTCAGTCCTATGCACAACTATTTTCCAGCCTGTCCCAACTTTCTTAGCATCCACGGTTACCTCATAAGGCTAGAAAGAAAGAATAAGGATAAAAAAGTTTCCCTGATGGCCACAGAGAAGGAGAGAAAAAACTTTTGCAATGCTTAGTGCCTGACCTCTCTTGTGTTACACCAAACTGGTGAAACACCCTTTGCTGTACTAAGAAGAGGGCACAGCTCCCAGAGCACGCTGCCACCCAACCTCCTGGGCACTCAGGGTTAGCTCTGCTCCGGGGACCACGCTGATTTCCAGAGATGAGGTGATCAACCCAGGGATGGCAACTGCAGAAAGCAAAAGGCCAGCGCTAAAGTGAGCTCCAGCCTTGCAGAACAAATCCTGCCTTCCTGACCCAGCGAGGCTGCAGGAGCCTCCCTGGTCATCATGGGCCATCCTCATGCAATGCACGATAGTCACGTGCTTATGTCCCACGACAGTGTGTTTCAAAGATAGAAACTGGCTAAAATAAACCCACTTGCTCTTTTCTTGCCATTTTGTTTAAAATCTGTATCAGGGAGAGGAGTAGAAGAGAAGGACTCATGTTGCAGGGGGACATGTCATCTTCCCATACCACCACACAATAAAACAGGTTCCTAAGCAGCATTTTGCAGGATAGATAGAACATGAATTGGCCTTCACATCCCCTTGGCTGTTCCCCTGTGCCTTCCCCCATAAATGATCAACCTTTTTCCTGTGGGCCCTCAGTGTGGACAGCTGAATCTGGGTTGGAAAAGGGGTGAGAGAGGCGTTATATTGGATGATCTGCCCGTAGCCCTTCAGGAGGAACAAGGTAGCTGCCCTGCACTTCCACCACATCTCAGTGCCTCTTCAAAGAACACCCTTCCCCCATGAATTATTTGACTTCAGAGCCAGGTTCCTCGTCCTCAAGCTTTGTCCCTCCTTTGACCCCTCCTACATCTGTGCTTGGAAGCAATTCCTCTCCAGCCAGACTGTAAAGCCACCGCAGCATTTACAGCAGTCACCATCATCTAGAGACAGGGCTTGAAAGGGTGGTGTCTTCATCCTGCATAGAATAAATGGGAGGGATACACCTAAGGGCCTTCCCAAACAGCAGTTAGTCCTGAGGAGACACGCTGTGAAGCGCAAAAATATTCTATTGTTGTCAAGTGCAAACAAATTTTATTGGCCTCACACGGAGAGGCTGCTGGCACAGAGTAAGCTCTGAAAGCCAGTCAATGCTTGATAGTCTTCCAGGAATTCTCTGCCCACTGGGACACTTAAAGAAGAAAAAATATGTACGCATAAGCCAGGCTTTCTAACTAGGCTCAGCCTACATCTCAATGTTCACAACCAGAAAATATTTTCAGATTGAACACCCTTATTTATTGGAGCCTTTTGGATGCTCCCAGAGTCTGTTCAGATTAAATGTATGTAGATGTCCTCCTCAGGCAGTGGCATGAGATGAGATAAGCTGAGGAAAACAAACATAAGACAAACAGGCTATGTCCTGGCATGGCCCTTAAAAACACCTGAAAGGCAGAAAGACCCCCATCCTTCTAAGGACCACACATCCTTAGAAACAGTAAACAAAAGCAAGTGCCAATAGCCCTTCCCACCATACAGTTCTGAGGCAGAAACCCAGACAATAGGCTGTCTGTCCATGCACTCATTAAAAAGCATCTGTTATTACAGACTATGAAAATACAGACAGGGCACACTGCCCCTAGAGATGAAAGCAGACAAAACCAAAAAGCCCAGGAAAAGAACTTCACATCCCACAGTGGTCCTCTAACATCCTTCTTCTGAATTCCATGCCCATGATCTCCTTTGCTCTTTACAGCTACTGGTTCATCTGCCTCTGGACAGGAGCACACTCAGCCAGCATCAGGAAGCTGCAGCCTCTCCCACTGGCACCTGCAGAGCTAAGTGCAGTCCCACCACTGCAGCTGCTTGACAGCTGCACAGGGGTCATGTTGGGGGGCTTCAGTGGGATGATGCCCCCTTGTAGCAAAGCTGTGTCACTCTACCCTCAAAATATTCCCGTTACCACTCCTCTCGTTGCTCCTTGTGATCAGCAGAGGTCAAGGTAGCACTGTTTTCACTTAGCCCGTCCTTCCAAGTGGCCTGGAGAAAGTGGTTGCAGACCCACATAGCATCTACAAGCCCTTGGACTTTCTGAAGGCAACATGTGAAGTGCTTTGCAGGAAAAAAAGCTAACAAGGCAAGGTCTGTGCTGCTTCTACCTTTGCTCTGTTTATTCAACAGAAAAGAGATTAGCTCGAAAGAACAGCATGGAAATATGTTTTTGAGGGACAGTGTAGAGACAGCTTGTCCATCTCTTGATATTGTGTGCCTCGGAAAGGAAAAATAAGTGAATCCTTTCTTTGGCTGTTGCAATTACACAGCTTGGAGCCGTCAAACCGTCTACCTTACTATAGAAGATGTGACAGCTTCCAGCACCAGAAAGCTGCTCTTCTCTACTTTGAAGAGCAGACTTATAATTCATGAGCAGCAAAATCCAAAGGGACCTGTAAAAGTTTTCTCAATTAATAATAAAGAAACAACAGCTACAGACTCAATTATACATGGAGGCTTTGGATCTGTTTTTAGTATTTTCACATGATAAAAGGCATCAGCTGAAAGAGAAAAAGATGACATGGGCCAGATGTTAGGGTGCATGATAGAAGATTTCTGTCACTGCCCAGCGTCAAAGCTGTCTTGGCCATCAGCAGACCTATCCCCAAGTCAGGGAGGATTCCTCTTGCTCCTTCCCCACCACACCCTCAAGCAGACATTGTGGCAAAGGCTGGCGGAAGCTGCAGCCAGACTCTTCAAAGCAGTCAGCATCACTCAGAGCTTGGCTCTGCTGGTCCAAAACAATGAAGACACCAAAGACATCTGTTTTACCTTTCTTCCTTACTGACCCATTTTGTACAAGTCATATTAGTGGGTCTCTTCCAGTCCAGCCTATGGGAAAAAAAAGTAATCTCCGGTTCTTTTCAACCGAGAAGACTCTGACAGTTGTCAATGCTGAAAGTTTTTCTCCATACAAATAGTGGAATTGCCAATTTATTTATTTATATATATTTTTGGGGGCAAAACAGTGTAGAAATGTTATCAGCTAGTCACAAGACCCTCTCTCGGGCTGTTTTTCATGTAAGGAGGGCAAATGGCATTTAAAACTGGGGGATGAAGTATAAGAGCTGGAAACATTTTGGTTCAAACTAGCATCTTATCAGTGGTATTCATGAACAGTTTGAGAGACACACAGAGTCTTTTCCTTCCTCTCGAAGCTCTCTCCTTTTAGTATTTAGCCTACCTGTTAAATTAATGACACAACAGGCTTTAAGCTTGACCTTTTCTCAATGACTATGCAAAAGCTCTAACATCTTTGTTTTCCTAAGGAAAAAGCATGCCTCATCACAGGGCATCACATACAAAGTTCTCAATTCTCTTTGCCCTCCTCCATGGAATTCCAAGGGATCAAGCCCCGCTTCAGTCCCTGAAGATATATCTTCCCTGTCCCCTCTTCTCTCTAGAGTCAAGGACTTAAATGGGGAGGAGAGAAGATACTAGTCTTTCCAATCTCTTAGCTCCCTCCTGTTACCTCCTTGAAGAACATAAAATAACAAAAGGTGCCTATAATGTTGCCATCTGTCCTGGCTGTCAACAGCCAGAAAGGAGAATTAGAATTAGGGCACATACTCCCTATCAGGTAGGCACCCTGTATTTTTAGTCAGAGTTTTGCATACAAAACCACACATACTTTCTCCACATAGCACAAACACAGGGACTTGAGTCCACAGAGACACCCCACGCATATTGCCTGCCTGTATGTCAGCAGCACTACTCTGATTTGTCCAGGAAAACTGGACAAAAATAGTCATAAGTCACAAATAGTAAACTAGCCAGGTTAAATTCTCCATCAACAAAGTTTTCTCCTTTCCTTTCCTTTCCTTCTTTCCTTTCCCTTTCCTTCTTTCCTTTCCCTTTCCCCTTTCCTCTTTCCTTTCCTTTCCTTTCCTTTCCTTTCCTTTCCTTTCCTTTCCTTTCCTTTCCTTTCCTTTCCTTT
>JANHFX010027706.1:0-37872 GCA_027560015.1 Chloroceryle amazona
AAGGGCGGCGAAGGGAGGGGGGTTCGCTGCCTGCCCGCCCCCGGCACGCAGGTCCCCCCGGCCCGAGCATCCTTCTCTCTTTCCCACCCAGCATCCTTACCTCGTGCCTGTCTTGCGCTCTGCAGCCTCGCCGGGCAGCCCGGGATGCACCCCTTGCTCCCAGCGCCTCTGGGCTACAGCCATCTCATCCCATCCCATCCCGCATGCTCGGGCATCCAGTTCTTCACAGAGATGCACCAAGCCTCTTTGGGTACTTTAGGTGTTAGGGGTCTCAGTGTTCCTCTCTGAGTCCTGTGGTGGCGTCGAGATTACAGTGCAAGGCAGCAGGTTGCTAAAGGACACGGTCTGGGATTGCTGGTATTGGCTTTTCTTCCCTCACTTTGTCTAACACCGTAACTCCATATGGGGTTGATCCTGTTTGCGGGGAATTAAGACAACTCCTGTTAACGTCCATCATATTAACAAGAAGGACACCAGTATAGTAACTCTGCTATGGTGTAAATACTGTGTGCTAATAGTGTATATTTACTCTCAAAGCTTTGTTGTGTGCTAGTAACTGTGAGATGATGACTGTGGCCACCATGTTGAATATATGTTGTGAGCTTGATATGATGCACTGAGATGAAGTTTACATATGACATTGTCATGATTGTGTCACTCTGACTGGCTGGAAGCTGTCTGTAGCAGCAGATGTCAGCATAAATTCCAGAAAACAATTTCACCAAGGTATTACAATATGGTCAGGAGAACATACTGAACGTAAGTATGTACTTAGTACATCAGGCATTTCAGGACATTTTTATCTGTCACTAGTATCTCCTAGGTCTCACTTCTAAGAAAGACAAATAAAATGAACTTGCAGGGTGTTTTTTTAGATGGGCTATAAAATAATTGGGTTTGTTCTTCATTAACATAAAAGTGTTAGGCTTTCCATCGTAACACTAGTTTTTCAGGGATTTATTATTTTTTTATGGAAGGTTTAACTTTTAGTTGTATTACTGTCATATTTTAATAGGCTATTCCATTTTAGGGTATTTTGTCTGTCATCAGTGAGAGCAGAATCTGTGCCTGACAGCACAGGTATCCCTGAATTAGTAAAGAGCAATTAAATCACAAAGCAGTCCAAACAGAACTGCCCATGTGAAGGGATGAAGAGGGATTTCAGTAACAATTTTATTACAGCTTTATAATCATCAATACGAGATAACTCGACTTGGCTGTAGAATGAATTACAATTTTGCAGAGCCCCCAGTTACTGGAGGCAGGGAGGGACAGAAGGGATGGACACCCATGTTGTTGCCCGAGACAGATCTGGTGCTGTAACAGTGGTGGGGTTATTAGTTCAAGTGGAAGACAATGATTAAAATAGATACTTTCTGGTCAGAGATGCTGTACCTCACATGCATGAATAACAGAAAACAAAGAAGGAGGATGAGATAAACTGAAGGGACAAATTTGTTTATAGACATCTGCAGTTTCTATCCTTAATCTCATCTTTTGCTGAGCAATTCCTGCTCTTTAGGGGCCAGACTTCAGCAGTTGTATTTACACAGAGTAGCATCATCCTCTATATGAGATCTACTGATCATTCCGTAAGTGCAGGAGAGGCAAAATATGGTCTTAAAGAGGTGGAGGATGATAAGAGGATGATCAAGAAAGATAACTTAAAAGATCCTAAAGAAAGATAACTTGGGGAAAACATCTTACATGCTGAAATAAAAAAATCAGGCTTGTCCTCCCATGACAGTACCCTGGCCTTTCTCTTCTCTTCTCTTATTTGTCTCTTTTGTTTTCTTTTCCCTACCCCACTTCTCCACTGCTTCTTGTCATTTCCCATCATGTTATCTCTGTCTTTGGAACATTATATCCTTGAGGCAAAAACTTTTATCTCCTTACATAAGTGTAAAACGCTACATGCTGGCTTTGGCACTTAGCTGATGTGAGGATGCCAGAACAGCAGGACATTTTTAATATGCCAAAATTTGCATATGAAAATCTCTACCAAGACAGCATCACAGATATTATTGATAACAGTCTTCCATCCATAGACATGGGCCAATGCCATAAAGATGGGGTGCATAGGTATTACAGGATGGGAGCCCCTCTCTGCTGCCTGCTGAGGTATGAAGCCAAGAGACAAATAGCCTCCAGTGCTCAGGTGTGTTGATACATCCCAGCAGCCAAACATCTGCATATCCTGGGGTGGTGGATAAGTCAAGATCTTAATTAAAAGAAACTAGGCAGTTAATTATTTTTTCCATTTGGGAATGCGTGTTTGCTGGTGATTCCCAGCCGCTGCCCCATGGGTGGGCTGCGAGGCTGCCTTCCCTGGGGAATCTGCCCTCACAGGGCTGCAGTTCCTCTGATGTAGGACTGATCCTTCCCTATCCCCCACAGCAACAGGCAGCCAGCCCCTGCCCAGGGTGCCTTTGATGGAGTGTGCACCGTGCCCTCAGCTCTCTGCCAGGGTCCTTCCCAACCTGCAGCTCCCAGCCACCTCCATCTAAACCCTCCCGAAGTCCAAGTCAGTAAAATGCAATGGTGCATGACTGTGTTGGTCTCTCCTAATGCCAGTGCTGTTGGCAGACAGCTTTCAAGCTTTCATCTTGCTCCTTCTTAACTTTGTGTATAGCAGAGTAACGGGATGGTGCGATTCCTAGTCTTGGAGCAGGCTGTGCACTTAAAGACCCAGTCTGAGTTGCTTTCACAGCCCATGAGAAATAAGTCTGTTGAACAAACTTTGTTTAACTGGATTCATGGCCTCACCACAGTCATACAAAGCACATTTTGATGTGATGTAATTATGCATCACACATAACAAGTTACATTCTGGCTGCTGTCACACTCAAAAAAATCTCTAGAAATGATGCTGGAGGTTGTTCATTCTTTTTCATGACAGCCTTTTCCCTAATAAAGAGTCTTTTAGGACATTGCTAACAACACTTGCTGGAAGGCAGATAATCTGAACAAGATTGCCATTGAGTTTTTGGGGTTGTGTTTATTCAGAGTTTTTTGGGTTCTGCAGATTGGTTCAAAAGAAGATCTTTGCACAAATGCAGCAGTATCGTCTTCCCCTGGCAACTTATAAAAATAGGTCCTATCTGATACAACCCCAAAGAGAGCTTTCTGCTTTTCAAAAGTGTCTTTATAAACTAGAGATACTTTTTTCCTCTTGCAGGGTTGGTTTAACAGCACCAGAAATAAAGAACCATCCCCTCAGCTTCAGATGTATGCAGATAGACCTTTTCTCCTACATTTTCAGGTTACACAGTACTCTAAATGCAATGCACCACAATTGCATAATTATTTTCATAAATCTATCTTGGATGAGAATTGATTTCCTAAATACCCTGGAAGGTGCTGGAGTTTGGTAATTACCTCCTTAAAATGAAGCCTTGATCCCTTCTTGTAATGCTGCTCTAATTAATTAGAATAGCAAATATTAAGAAACTGGTTTCTTCATCCTTCTTTGCAGCAGTTGTTTTCACCTGCTCATGCTAGGGCAGCTCTTCTGGCTTTCTCCAGATGTCTTGTCAGGTGGTAAGAGCAGCCGAGCTGAGTGAGGCAGGTACCTGTCAGCTCCCTGTATATATGGCTGTTCTCTATGGCCTCTCCTGAATCCTGGGAAGGGCGGCCAGCGGGAGGATGTGTTACACAGGTCAACACCATCTTAGGGCTGCTTCTCTTAATTTTTCTCTTTGCATTGCCAAGAGAATGAATGGCTGCAACTACAGTTCTGACTCTTGCTGCTTATCATCAGCCTGTATTTGTTATCTGTTAGTGCTCAAGGGGTTCCTATGAGCAGCTATAGCCCTGGGAATGTGCAGAGGAACAGGTTTTCTGCGCTGATGGCTCAGATCCTTTTCTCAAGATTCTCAGAGCATCCACTTGATGGGAGCACTACCTCTTTCTTTCCTCTGCTGGACACTTGAAACAAAGGCAAAAATGTCACATGTTCTCAGTGCATATTTCCCATATGATACTTTTCTATTCATTGGGTGTATTTCCCATGTAATTTTCCTTCCAACAGACTCTTCTTTCCTACTGGGAACACATTTGTCTGAAATGATTTTGTCAGGGAAAACTTTGTATTAATGCATATCAATAATAGCTATCGCTAATAAGGTGATAAAATATCTACACTACCGAGCACAAACCAAGGTCCTGCTCTTTTTTCCCTCTCCTTTTCAGGTACATGTGTGTAGTCTTGTGAGTAAGCATAGCCCAATGAAGTACCTTTACGTTCTTCTGCCATGCAGAAGAGCCTGTTCCCTTTGCTAACTATCCCAGTATGTTTTTGTGGCTTCCCATTGTCACCTTAGCGGCCACTGCTATTGTGTTATCAGCTATTAGGACTGAGTAAGTAATTTTCTTTGAAGATGATGCTTTCCTGTCCATCTGGTGGACTCCTGTTCTGCCTAAACCACATCCTTTCTCCTCTGACAAATGCAGGCTTGTCCCTTCTCGCTCACCTAGTTCTCACTGGTTTGGGAAATAAGTTTCCCAGGCTGAAGTCCATCAGCAGCACAGGACCATGTGGCAAAGCCAGACTGGCCAGGATGTCTGCTTCCATTTATGAAAATCTGATTCAGAATTAATGAAACTCCGTGTGCTGCTTTATTTCCCAGCGTGTCTGTCAGGCAGATTGCTCATTGTCTGCTGATGGAGCAATACAAGCTGTTGGCTGCCTGTAGCAGCACTCTGGTTTGCTTACCCTGGGCCAGAGCCTGTGCTTCTGTGCACAGGAGAGAAGGACCTATCTTTAGAGTAAACAGTGGACTGCAAGTGGTATTGCAAATACCCGACTCCTAGTGCATAGTGTAGGGAGCAAAGACTAGATCTTCCAGAGGATGCTGAAGGAGATGAAGACTTCCTGCTCAGTTTTCAGCTTGTTTACAGTCTGCTGAGAAAGCTGAAGAGCGCAGTGATATCTCATTCAGTAGTAACATAGCATGTTTCAGGGAGGTTATTTAGTGCCCTGGTTAGAAAGTCCCTTTGTCTTTGTTCTTTTATCTTCTTCTTTTTTTTTTTTTTTTTTTTTTTTTTAACTTGGTGCATGTTTTTATTCCTTTTGCAGTACTAGTGTAGCTTTTTGCCCTAAGCCCACCACATTTATCTGCTGGTGTAAAATAAGGTGAATAAAAATAAATCAGTTTCTGCACTGGAAATGATCACTGGGAAACAATTTAATTGAAGTATTTCTTAAATCTGGAAATGGTTTTGTGTTCACAGACCCCCTGCCAGAATGGGGTAGTTTTTGCTTCCTTTCATTTCCAGTGTCTAATCCACTTAATCTGAGTTTTCTGGAAGTGGTAGCTGAAAACAATTTTCTAAATCTTTATTCCTTTTCTTAAATTCCCCGATTTCCAGTGTGTGAAGCATATAATAGCTCCCCTTGGGTTTCACACGCTGAGTTTATTTTGTCCTAGTATCCCTCTACTGGGGAAACCTGCGTGTGCTCTTCTTAAGGCAGGCAATTTTAAGCACCTTCCCCAAGTGGGACAAAGGGCAGTTAATGAACCTGAAGGTAATGTTCACACAATTTTTAATTAATCCTGTAACCAGTTGCTGGCACGGAGATTTGAAAGCAGACTTCCTGATCTGATAGACACAAAGGTGGATTTGTTAACGTGAGCAGTTTTATGGAACTGTTGAACTGCATAAAGGTAAGTGTCTAGGGGTACAGTTTTATGGCATTGAATACACAGTCTATATATTAATGCATATTATTCATAGATAATGTCTTAAGCATGGTTAATGATAAATAATAAATAACAGTTTTTATTAATAAATACTATAAATATTAAATCCAGTCTTTTTTTTTCTTACATTTGAAGACCTTTCTTTGTGACATGTAGAACTATATTAACAACATAAAATAAACAATAGCTCAAGAGAATAAAAGCTTCAGAGCAATCATCAGAAATATAACCTTAGGTTACATAAAAAGGAAAAAAAGGCAGGGGGTGGGGGGGAAATCCTGTTCCACTGGGTCACAAACCAAATGGCCATGCACTAAAAATAATCTTGCTATTGTTCCATAGAATGTGAGTAGAAATTAATATACTTAGTCTGATTCCACTCAAAGTCCAGATTCTGTTTCTCTGCATATATTTAATGTATCTGGAATTGCGCTGATGACTTTGTACAGTCACTTTATATGGCAGGTTTAGATGTGTTCTCCTTGTATAAAACTATATTTCTCATTAAGAAAAAAATTACCCTGACAAAATTCATTTTGGTTTAATGAGTCCAGTAGATAAAGTGCAATAAAATAATGAAAATTCCTTTTCCCTTTTCAGAATGGTGCGATAAAGAGGATGACTAATCCAGTATCCTAAGGTCCTTGAAAGGCAAGACTAGGGTAGGGTGGGGTTCCTCAGCCATACAGCCAGCTTACAGCCTGAAAATGGGTTGGATAAAGGCAAGATTTAATACAAAAGGTCTGGCTAGAATAATACCTTTCCACTGAAAGGAAGAGGAACAAGTAAAATACTTGGGGGCAGGAAATTGCTGCTGTTATTGAAGGATGGTGGAGAAGTAACAGTTCAGATTTGAAAGAGGAGCATCACCAGAGTGGTGGGCTATTTGGCGATTGGGCAGTAGGCAGGTTTGGTATTTTTCTTGCACTCAGCTTCTCATTAGGAAGGATGGAGCGAGGTTCAGGAGTCCCAGGTTTTTACTTAGAGCTGAACAGCTGGTCAGTCAGCGTGAAGACCCTGGGGTTATAGTAAATGGCTGTCAACGGTGTATTTTTAACCTTTTAGTAAGTGATGGAGAGAGAAGGGGATATTTGCCTAGCAGATGAAATACCTTTTAAATAGGAAGTACTGTGCTTGTCTGGTAAAAGTATACAGCAGTCAGATTGGAAAAGCATTAAAACAAAGTGCTGCAATTTCTCCAGGTGCTTGCTTGCTGTCACTTACATGGAGAGAAGGTCCAGGAATGTGATCTTGTCCCAGCTGACCCAAGTCTGTCAGAGCCAGTATGGTTTGCATCTTCCCTAATTCTATGTTGCAGTCAACATTTTCCCTCTGGAGTTTTGTCTGCCTCTCTGAGGGCTTTGTACAGCCTCAGGCTGTGCTCACTTAGAGCAGTCCGGGGGGAGGAAGACAGTTGCATGTCCTTGCTCTTGACACCTCCTTGTCTCTGAGTATAGTCCCTCATGCTTGCAGAAGCATCTTGATATAAAGGGATGCTAGCAGGAGGTGAGGTGTCTCTTATCCTCTGTGCGAGTCTGCAAGAAGGCAGAAAAACATCCTCCTCCTCCTTCTAAGATGGCATTGCCATTTTTGTTGTCTGTGGTGGCAGTCTTGCTGAAAGTGCCTTAATTTGGGAGGTCCATTTGCAAAGCCTTTGGAAAACAATGAGGATTTCATTATGAGAACTTGAGAATTACCGGAGCATGTTGAGATTCAAAAGGAATATTGTGCTTGCATGCTGTGTGGCTTCCCCCAGCCACTCCATGTTGTATTAATCTCATAAAATACAATTTTCCTGAAATCTTGTGTCAGATAGTGGAAGGTCACCCCCACACACCCTAACATTTTATGTTGCATAGGAATACTTATTCACTAAGATAGGATCTGTTTGTATTTTACACATTTAATTGGACAGACACATATGCTGAGAAAGGAGGAACAGCTTAAGCTCAAGATCTTCCATATCTAAGTGGTTCAAATTTTCACCAAAATTCCCCTGATTTTGTATTTTATGTCTCCCATCCTATGTGAGAGGCTGCTTCCCTCCCTGCTGGAGGCAGAGTTGGATCTTGTGGTGGGCTTTATGGAGTACCTCTAGTAAATGAACCTCAGAGTCTAGTAAATGAACCTCAGAGTCTTGGAAGAGAGATCACTGCCTGTGGGGAAGCCCAAAGATGCTCTTGCTAACTATTACAAAACGTTGCTGGGTATTAATTATATAAAATTATTTTGCTAGTGAACGTTCACAAGAACATCACTGTAAACAATTACATTGTTTGCAGTTGACAGCTAAGGAAGACGAAAGAGATGTGGACCGCTTGGTTGAAGCATATAAGTTGAAGCTTTTGGAATTGCTGATGTGATCAGGCAGTGGTTTTGGCTCCTGTTACTGTGATATTTTACTGGAAGAGACAGAATTAGTGTTGTCTGTGAGTTCAGAGTGGTATGTTGTAAAGTCTGCAATTTTGGGGCTTCCCCTCCTAATAATTGCAGTGCATCACTGGAATGCCAGCCTGCTAGGTCCATGCTACACCCAAGTCCACCATGAGATTGTAACCCATCCACATTTCTAAACAAGCACCGCCGGGGATGAAGCATTTGCCAATGTGAGGGTGCCTGTTGTGCTGTCTTTAACATGCACTTCAAATCAGACCTTTCTGCTCATGAAAAATAGCTCTAAAATCTCCAAGTACCAGACTTACTGGGCTGCAGGACTGCAGCCCCACTGGGTTTGCTGGGGACAGGCAGAAACGATCACCCGCAGGGATTTATTTGCTGGTAACTAATCATTGTAAACGTCAGCAGAGAGTGTTTTTTTTGTTTGTTCATTTGTTTTGGTTTTGGTTTTTTTTGTATGTGTGTGTAAGAAATAACTCCAGTTCATCTCTTGGAAGAAGCTGTTTCAAGTGCTGGCAATGTTTCGGAGTGCCTGTAAGTTAACACACAAAATCTTGTTTCTCTTTGGAAACGAGGTTTCTTACGGCATCCATGGGAGAGCTGTATTCTCGCCTGTCGCAAGGTGGCTCCAAGTCTTTGATTCTCTGTCTGGGGTGGTGGCCCTGTCGCCTAAAGGGATGTGGCCACCCAGTAAGACTTTTTTAAAAAAAAAAACAACCCAGGCTTTAGCTTTCCTGCTTTATTGTACGGTGTGGTGCAGAGCATGCTGATTTCTAGCTCTCTTTCATTTTCTGCATGTGTTTTTTTCAGCACAGCATGATGAAAAATAAAGGCATCTGTGACAGCGCAGGGCGGGTACTGCTGCTCTGCTGCTGAATCAGAGCAGGTTCCGTCTTCCAGTGTGTGTCTGGCTAAGCTCTGCCACAGTGTCTCAGGGACAGGGATGACTTCTGAGGGTGGGGAGGAGCAGTAGAAGAAGGAAAGCATCAGCAGTCTTCCCTGCCCCAAGAGGACTTTAGGCACCTGAAGACGTGAGCTTGTGAGAGTGTGCCCACTGCTTCCTGATGCTGAGGGGACAGCTCTGGGGTGCAGCCAGGGGTTTTGCTCCCTGCAGGGCTGCTGTCACCTGCCAGGCATTGGGGCTCCCTGTTGTGCCTTGCCCCAGGTGGAGATGGAGGATGGGTCAGGGCCTGTGGTGACAGCATGGGTCAGGCTCCCAGCTGTGAGCTTGGGGTTCAGTTCTGATGCCCGACAGGTCTGAAGGGACTGAAGGAAACCTGGGCAGCGTTGAACTGGGATTGCATTGCACAAGGAGGGCAAGCTGGACAAGGGAGAGGAGTGCTGCACATTCAGCAACGTGCCTCTGTGTGTGTCAGCAGGAAACAGAGACAGCTGCAGGAGTAGGTTCTGCCTTCTCGTGGATGCTGCTGCCTCTGGGTAGCATGTAGTTGTCCTTGCTGGCACAGTCTTCGCCGCCTCAGCTGCAGAATTCCACCCTCCCAGCCCTGCAGCTGGAGGTTGACCATTGCCAGTGAATTCTGAGATGGACGAGACATTAATCAAACTGTAATTTGAAAAGTCCTTAAACATTCATGGTTTACTTTACAGGATCTAGGTTGGATGAAAGCTACTCTTTTAGTTGGTCAGATAGACCTGAGGGGGAACATAAGGTTCACCCCAACCAGTAAACAAGAATTAAAATAAGCCTTCTCCTGTCTATGCTGCTTTTTTAAGACAGGCTTACCCTATTTGAAAAACATCTTTGATCCTAGACAAATCTTAGGATAAACGACAAATATGTCTGCTTTGGAATACATCTATGTGGGATTTCTGGATTTACATTCATAAAGGCTTAGCTAACTCTAATTAATTTTGAATAAATTAACTTATATTGGAACAAGGCCACAAATTCTAGCCTAGATTTGTGCTGAGGGTAATTGAACTGTGTTTTTCAGCCTATCATATGTTTTATAGGAATGGGTTAAAATAACTGGATGCATACATATATTTACATATGTATACACATGGACATATAAATTCCATAATGTGTTTTTTACTGTCCATCCTCCAGGTTCCAGTGAATGGCCAGCTTATAACATCAGACAGCACCAGAGACAAAAAGCTCCTTAAGGTACCAGTAAGAGTTTTAGAGTTTATATATTATCTTTCAAAAGACAATTTAAGATTGTTACTTTATTTGATAGTGCTTTTTGAAGAGATTTTGTTGTTCTGATCGTTGGAGCACTTAAGGGATGACTTAGGAACATAAGACCAAGTAGGTCTCTGGCACAGTCAGGCTGTGGTGCTTGTCACTGCCACCACAAGTGGAACCACCTCGTGTCCAAGCCCAGAAGTGAGAGCTGGGATCTTCTGTATTTCACTTCCAGATCTGACATGAGACATTTCTGTGGGTCAGTGAGGGTTTTCTCTTGGGCACTGAACACTCGTACTGATGTGGAGGAAAGTGTCCATGCTTTATAGACACTTCCAAGTGAGGAGCAGCCACACAGCCTGGGCAGGGAACTTTGTTCCTGGCAGGTATATCCTGCCTTGGAAAAGTCAAGAACTGCTGTGTTAAAACTAGAACATTCAATATTGAAGGCTTAAGGTTAGCTCACTGTTTCACCAAGCTATATGGAAATGGCCTCAGCCACTGCTGTGCCCTTTCAGATTAGTGTAAACTACAGATGCCTTCATTAACAAGGCTACAAATTCTAGCCCAGTTTTGTACTGGCAGTAATTGAGCTGTGTTTTTCAGCCTATAATATGTATTATCGGAATGTATTAAAATCACTGTATGCATATATATATATTTACATATACACAACATGCCCATACAAATTCCATAATGTGTTCTTTATTGACCATCTTCTAGGTTTCAGTAAATGGCCAGCTTATAACATCGGACAACAGTAGAGAGAAAAAACTCCTCAAGGTACCGATAAAAGCTTTAGAGGTTATATATTGTATTTCAAGACACAAGGTGGTTTTTTTGGTTAAGCATAGGCAGGATCCTAACTCTTGATTTTAGTGTTGCTGATTTTAAATAATTACAGGTTTCTCTCCACAGGAAAAAAAAAATAGGACTTAGGAATGTTGAATGAAAATCTTAGTACAGAACAGGTGCCTGAATTAAAATGTGAGCTTTCTAACCTGGCAGGTAGGTCAAATGGGTCAAAATTTGTAGACTGAAAGCTATAACATTAATTGGTTTGGAGTTTGCAATAAAAGGAAGATTTTTTCATTCACTTAGAGACTCCAGCAACCTAGTGCTCTTTCGGCCTACCAATGTGTGGTCTCCATTTCAAAACTATCGCCCTGACTCTTTTTTCATTATGATGCAATGTAACAAATACCTGTTTTCTTTTTCTGTCATGTATCTCCTGTATACTGTAGCCTAAGAAGAAGAGGAAAGCCCAGTGCTCGGACAAGGAGGTACCAAAAGATCTGCTTTCTGTGGAAAGAGACAAACTGCAAGAGGAGGAAGGTAACAAAAGATCTGGTTCTTCTGTTACGATATTTTTGTTATCAAATAATAGCTTGAGATGAAATACTGCAAAAGGGAGGTCTGTACTATTCTTGCATTCTGTTACTGTGAAAAAATGCCAGTTTGAGAGCTATTTCTATCATCTGCTCCTTACTATGTGTAATTACACAGACAAGGACCGCATGCTTTCCTGACACACTTCCCAGGTCCCTACCGCATTCACAGGGATGGAAAATCTGCAGATGATGAATCATCTCTGAAGAGGCCAGAGGTCCACTGTGTAGCAGGCTCCTGTCTTCATGTTCTTACTCTAATCGTGTGGCCCCTGCCATGATGATACACAGCTTAAGCTGGGGTTTTCCCAGGCAGCCTTTTGTTGTGCTCATGACTGAGGCTGGTAAAGGTGCTGGTAGAATACAGAGTTGGTTTCTTGCATGCCCGCAAACAGAGCCAAGACCTTTGGTTACAAGCATATCCACAGAGAAATCTGGCAGAGGCTAGCGAGGCTCAGGGAGCTAGAATTTCCCTGGAAAATACACTGTGTCCCATGAGCCCCTTTCTGCCCCCCCCCCCCAGGGTCATATTGAAAACAACACAATCTAAGCTTTTCTGGGCTTAAAAGATTATCATGTGATTAATGTGGTGGTGAGAGCAAGAGAAGCCCTCACTGCTGTTGGACCAGAGTCCTCCCCTTGGGCCCTCATGTTGGGAGCAGAGTGCCTGCCAGGCTGCTGGAGGAAAAGGGGAAACAGCAGAGACTTTTTGGCAAATGGATGTTTAGTTTTTTAAAAGGATGAGCCAGATGAACTGTTTCACATGTTGCTCGGGGATGCCTCAGAGGGAGAAAGTATTTGTCTTAGTAAAATCCAGGAAATGTGTTTTTTTCCTTTCTTAACCATTTGTGCCTGACTTGTTGGGTCTTGGAGAGGATGGATGAAGGCAGAACGTGGCCACATTGGTGTGAATAGACGTGTGTGGAAATCAGTTGTGTTCCTGGGGGTCTTCACATCACAGAACAAGTCCTAGGGTGTCTTGGGGGCTAGAGGAAGCCAGTAAATTGAAGCCTGTTTGACAGTTAAGATTATCTTGAACTTCTTTTCACTATCAGATGTGCAAGGCAGCTGATACTCTTGTGATATCTCCCCTGAAGGAAAGGGTTGTCACATCAGGCTGACACAAAGGACAGGAGAACATGTGCAGATACATGAGTCAGGACACACAACAGACAGGTTTGTGGTGGGGATCTCTGATGTAACACATTTCTGCAGACACAGCAAAGGCTGCACACAGGGGAGATGCTGCTGCATGAGATGCTGCAGCACTTACTGCCCTGATGCCACCTTTACAGACATCATCAGATAGCTATTTACCTTGCTGCTCAGCAAAAAAGGCAGTAACAGTAGTTTCTTGTTAGCTTAAACATAAACTTTGCTCTGTGTTGTAGGAGTTTGGCAGACCAAGATCAGCAGCCGAGAAAAGAGACACTTAAGGAAGGAAAGGCTGAAACAAAAAGGTAAATGTACAGGCTCGGTGCACACACCTGCTCTGGATGGGCTTTCACCTCTTCTCACTTCCCCGCATCTTGCTTTGTTTGTCATTCAGCAGCAAAATCTTTGCACTTACTTAGGCAGTTTACTTTGGAAGAGACAGCTTTGGGAGCTCTTATGTGGGAGCTTGCCTTTTACTTCAGACTTTCATTAAAACACAGTATTGCCCACAGGACTTTGAGAGCAAAAGTCTGTTAGGTCTGGGATCTGCTGAAGACTTGGTGTAATGGGGATTAGTTACTTTTAACTTGACAGAAGTAGATTTCTGATAATGGATGTATAAAAACCCAAGTAATTTGCTCAGTTCCAAGGAGGTTCTTTAACCCAGGCCTTCCCAGAGCAAACAGCTACAAAAGGGAGATATACTCTTATCCTAATGAGATAAAATGAAATAATGCTTTGTGCTCACTCCACATTTTCTGCTGGGGATTTCAGTGTCTGCTGTGCCTGTATACATTTCTACTAATTATGTTATAACCACTATATGAAATTAGGTCATGGAATTAAGGCATTTGGAAATGCTTTAATCATCTGTGACAAAATGATCAATATAATAGAGAAACTTGTAAATTTAGTATATTAGCATAATTTAGAAGCTAAGATAGAAACTTGGAATTGGGAGACAGCTGGATAAATGTGGATGTTTTTGCACTGTCTGCAATAAGTCTATCTTAAAGTGCTCTCAAATGATCTACTAAAATTGCAGGGCAAGTGAACAGTCAATTTTAATCTAAAAATATACAGACATTTTGGGAACACTTTATCACTTGGATTATACAGAGTTAAATGTCAAGATTTTGGATTTTTAACTCTTGGTTTATCAAGAGTTAAATATCTGCATGACAGTCTCTAAGGGCTTATGGTGCTGAGGCCTCCACTTGCTATCCAGCAAAGTAGATGAGTCCACATTTTGCCTTCTTCATATAAGCTGGCCTGTTGGCATGTGTGGGAAGTTAACCACACGTAGTTTAGCACTGAGCCCATGCAGGTGCTGAGTGCTTTTCTGACCCAGGGGAAGGAAGCTCAGCAGACCACCTCACAGATGAAGCACCAGAAGTGCTTGTGCAGCAGGCTGAGCCGGGTGATTGTGGTGGTCTGTTTAGTATGGGTGTTTACAGAGCAGTGAAATGTGATCTTCCAGGAAGAAGCCCTAACTTCAGCCCTGGGAGTGCTGATTGCTGTTTCCTAGCAGGGGAGAAGCAGCAGCAGCATTAAGCTGTGTGAAGGTGGGGTTGATGACATCAGTGGTCCCCTCCCCACCAGAGCCCCACAAAAATGCTTTGCTATTTTGAAGGCTGGAGTCATAAAGTGCTCTAGGAGTCCCTTGGAACAAAAGATGTTTGTCGTTATAATATCCATACGCCTGGCACTGATTTCTCTAGCAGCCTTGAACTACTAACAACCAAGAGGTTTGCTTTATTTTTCCTCGGATGTCCTGCTGTTCTCTTTCTCTCCCTGTACTGGTCTGGGCTCCCAGCTGGGCTCTGGAGGCCTTGAGCCACCCTTGCAGTCAGGGAAGGTTGCCCAAGGCCTCTGTGGTGCAGTGTCATCTCCTGTGGGATTCATTGCTGGACTGTGTGGTGCCTTCCATCTCACATGGCCTTCACATTTGCTGCTTCAGTGTCCTATCCCAGGGGCTCTGTTTTACTGTCATGGTATCTGTAAATAACTGCAGTTGGAATATAGCCATTACATCTGATGGGTTTAGATCAGGCTTTGCTCTGTTGCTTCCCCTGTAGAAACTCTTCATTGTAATTAAAAATAATGATGACCCTGTGATAATATTTATTCCCAAGAAGAACCCAGCAAAGCATCCCTGGGTATCTCAGTGGCCGAGCCAGCCTTTGACTGGGATGAGAAGGGAGCACTGTGGCCCCTCACAGAGGACAGAGGTGGAAAAGGTGCTCTCATTGCCAAGGCAGAGTGCGGAACCGTGCTGAAGACCTCAGTAGCCATATGGGAAGAATCAGCACCCTCTCGGTCAGAGGAGGATGTTTTCTCCAACATAGGTAAGTGCTGATGTCCAAGTGTTGCAGAGGGAAAGCTTTGTGACTTAACTGCATCCAGCAGAGTACAGCCCCATCCACATCCATCCTGTGCACACGCAGCATAGCCCATCCCCTCCAAACCTTGCTACCTGACGTTTATTTCCCAGCAATGTGAAAAAAGGGGTCTTTATAGCAGGGATTTCTTCTGTGTTGCAAACTACCTTGGGCAGTAAGTAGTAGTTGGTTTTCTACTCACAGATATTTAGCGTTTGGTTCCTTTGCAACCAAAGCCTTTCCTTCTGAGAATACTCACCCATGATCAGAGATGGGTTTCGGGGTGTATCTGTGCATCTCAAAGCAGCATGAGGCAGAGTATTCCTAAATCAGTTTGGGTATTTGACAGTTGGAAGTAGTCTGTACATGTCAGTGCTGTGCTGCACCTACACAGTTTGCCCAGCTTCCCATCTGATTCCCCCCTTGTTGGTGTCTAAATAAGGTCATTTAGAGCTACTTTAGGTCTCAGTTGTGTTGTTGGGACATTGTCTGTCTAATGGAAACTGGAGATGGGAAACTGCATCTCTAAAACCTCAGACACCTTTAAAGCAGTGAAAGGATAGACTGCCGGACCATTAGGCTAAAGATTAGGAGAGGCTGGTATTTGATGACTTTTCCATCATGGTTTAATTTTTATAGCAAAGTTATGTCTCATGTTGTGATTCCACTGTGGGTGATACTGTAGATTCTAGAGCGATACCAATAGGTAGTAACTAGGTGACAATTGGACCTTTAGTATCTTTCTATCTCTCTTCCTGACTTCACGGTGGGATGGAAGAGTTACAAGTTAAAAGTGAAAGTGGTTAATACTGCTCCTTGCTTGATTTTCAAAAGCATTTGATTTCCATTACAATCTCACTGATTAATTGAGCTCAATGGCTGGACTGATTGGTGTATAAGGCCATATGATGACTCACCTTCAGCAGCAGTAATCCAGTACTCTGGTGATTCAGAAAATTGTCTCAGGTCGGTCTTACATGAGTTGCTCTCTCTGCTAGAGTCCCTTTTTTGCAAAGTATAGGGTTGATGAGGAGAGGACATTAGCACCATTTTTTACTCTGATGTTTTCAAAAGGCCAAATTCCAAGCTGATACATGATGACAACTTCTGCCAGTTGTGCATAAAGGGGACATCAGTTCAGATGAGTGAGGAATTTCATTAAGTCCAGGGAAGTGCTGTGCTGGTGTGATGTGCATTTTGAAGAGCTGAAAAGGTGTACATGGTGACTGGACTGGGCCCTCCCTGTCCATAGAACATAACTTCTCCTTGCTTGTTTCTTCTTCAGCAACAGCAGTGGCTGCAGGCTTGGGATAGAGAAAACACAGGGGGGCTGTAATGAAACTGCAGGTGTCATGTAGACACTGAAGTTGCCAGCTGTGAATGTGGCATCACGTTTTGGGTTACTGTTTGATTGCTTTTTAAATGCAGGAACATGGGATATTGCAGAAGTGAAATCCTGTCCTGTGACCTTTGGGACGTTATCAGAGCTGCCCAGGGAGTTAGGTGAGTTGTCTCTCTTTAGACTTCTATCTGAATTCCTGATCTTTGGTTTAAGAGTGCTCTCATTGCTCTCATGGGTCTTTTCCCTTGGAACCACACTTCCTTAGTCACTCTCCCTTGTAGAGCTTGCTCACAACTGCAATCCAATGCTCCAGCATTTGAAGGAGTGATATCAAAACATTTTATTGATTGTTTTCCAAACTCATGTCTCATCTTGGAATAAAAAGTTTTGAAAAAAAAAAAAGAAAAAGAAACACAACCAAAAAACACCTCCCTAGCAGATTCTTTCTCTGTTAGGTTTATTCACACAGAAGGTTTCTGTTGTGTTCTGATGACCAACAAATTCAGAGAATTTCAGACGAGGGAGGGAGCAAACGCCTGGCTTGGAGAGGCCCTGTTAGAGGCTGCCCAGCTAGCAGCTTCTTCTCCAGCACAGTGAGGGATCTTCATCTTGAGTGACTGCATGCATGGCCTTGAGAAGGATGGGGCATCTCCTGGTTTTTCATTAATCTTGAGCCTTGTTTCTGGCTTTCACTTTGCCTCTCTGCAACTGTCAGTCCGTCCCACTGCCTGTCTCTGAGCGCTCCTGATTCATACACTTTCAGCCTACCAGAAACTAAAATCTGCCTGGAGATCCAGCTGGCTGATGAATGTAAAGTCTGGTCTTGAATCTTTTAGAGATGATAGAGGCAAGCATAGATACATATAGATAGACATCTGTGAACAAAACAGCATGTGTGTCGTGAGCCAGAACGCTGAGATCCGCTTCTAAAGCCAGACGTGGTAATCGATGTAATACATGCCGTATTTAATCATCTATTTTCCAACACTGCATCAGGGGATTGAAGAATTTCCTAACATACAAGTGCCCAACAGAGAGAAATATTTGTTAACATCTGCATTTATGCAGAAAAAAGTCAGGCTGATGAAGAATAGAACTGCAGAATCAAGGAAGTTCTTCAGGTGAAAGGAAGAAGGAAAAATCAGAGATGTGGAAAAAAATCTGGTGTTTGAAAGAAAGGAAGAAAACATTGCTCTGTACAGACCTTAGAAGGGATTAAAGGGAGTCATTCAGGGAGGCACATGAATCCTATTGGTTGCTTTAGTTGTTGAAAATAATAATAATAAAAAAAAATAGCTCTTCTTTTTCCTCCAGCAGTGCTCTTTCATTTGTGCTCTTTCTTGGAGTAATTCATTTGTTAATTATGGATTTCTGTAGAATGAGCAGAAGCTTTCTCACTGGAGGTGGTGGGAGTTGAATCTGGATACACTGGATGCAGCTTTTGTTCTGCAGAAACTATAGCTCACTTCTCTACATCCCCAACAGAGATGAGTCAGAAGTTTACATCTCTGAATATTGTCAGTATAGCCACTCCTGAGTACATTGTTTTTAATAACTTATGCATGTAGTGTCCTTATCCAGCCTTCGTTATAAATCCACCGTGATAAACTGCATAGATTAATGTGTGGCTTAAATTACATAACATCCAGGCAACATGACATAGCGAGCAGATAAAGGCATAATTAATTGCTTTTAATAATGTGAATATACCTATGAGATTATCTTTTAAGTTTGGGGGTTTCTGATTGGTTTTATTCTTTAAAAAAAAAGATGCTTTTCCTGTATGCAGATTATGTGAAGAGTAAATCATCTGAGGACAGCCCTTCTAGATGCGGTCGGCACTCCAGCTCAACTTTCGTCCCTGCGGATGATGCATGGCAGGGGCAGGGTATGTCTCTTTGCTCTTTTGCTATTGAAAGACAAGTGTACTAATGCTGATACCATTTTCAGTCTGTTTCCTACGCCTCAAAAATCAGGGTCCACTTCCCATGTGACTTCTTCACACAAGGCTGGTAAAGGTAAGGGAGAAATTCAGTTTGTGTCTGGTTTTGTGCAGATGCCCAGAGCTGATGTGAGCTCAGTCAGATCATGCTGCATAGGACCCTTGAGAAGGGCAAGAACATCCATTTTATTTATGTTTTTACTTACAAGGTGCCAAGAAAGGGATGCAGGAGGTACAATCTTGTTCGCTGCATACACACTGCTGTGCAAAGTGTAATTAGAGCTTCTGGGCAACAAGAGCAGCTGCAGGGAGGCTGTCTGAAGGCCCCTGTAGCCCTGTGTCCTCTCACCAGCAGTTGCACATAGCAGTTGCTGGCAGATAAGCAAAGGAACAGGGTAAGCACAGGGTGATCCCTCCTCACAGCCAGCAGAAAGTGGGTCAGGAACTTCCTGAGCCAGAGGCAACAGTATGGGCTCTGTGCTTCAAAAACTCCCATGTGTTAGCAACCATCTCAGATTACTGCATTGGTGAAGGGAATTCAAAGTTGCGTTTGGTTTTCATAACTGAAGCATTGTGTTTTCCTCCCTCCCATTGTTGGGCGAGGAAGGTGGAGCCGAGTGGCCCCTTTCCAGGCAGCCCCCAGCCTGGGCTCAGTGGGGTGGATGGGGAAGAACTGTGGGGAGGACAGGGCACTGCTAGAGCATGGGGTACCTTTGCCAAAACTTAAAATGTCCTCTGTAATACCCAGAAACCAGAGACAGAATACAGCTCCAGTGGACTGAGGCAATCAGGATTTCAGTCCTTTTAGGACAGGTTGTGGGTTTTTTGTACTTATAAAATCTGCTTGAAAGGCCAGCGTGGGTCCTGAGTGGCTGGAATAATTTGGCATGAACAGTGTGGGTATTAAATGGCCTTTTCTCTTGACCTTTTGGTCAGGATTGAGTGAAGTATCTATTTATACCTCTGTTGTTGGGAGGTCTTACCCTGCTCTTGTAGGAATGATGACTGATGAGCTGAGCAGACCCCTTCTTGCTCTAGCTGCTGTGATTGCCTTAACTACAGGAGACCCCAGAATGGCCGAATGCACTGAGGAGAAAAGACCACGGTCATCTTGCTTCTCTGCCCAGCGATAACTGAGACTCTGTAGCAGACACATCAGCTTGGCCATCAGAGGATTTTATAAATAGCATAGTTTGCTTTATTGAAAAAAAACCAAAGAACAAAGCCCAACCTCGAGCATTCCCTTCCCTTAGTGCCCTGTTTGTTTACCCCCACGTTGCTGCTGGTGAGCACCCAGCCCTTTGTGACTCCTGAGCCCAGGCTCGCCCACACAGGAAGGGGAGAGGCAACAGAGGTGGCTCTTCAGCAGCCCTTCCTTGCTTGCACCTCACACGTGTCACACTTGGCATGCTCTGGATTTGATTTGCAGTTGCAAAGCTGTTCAGAGCTCCACTTTTTTCAGTGCCATGTCTGTCTAAGTGCAGGACAGAGAGGAGCAAATTTAGCAGCTTGCTCTTGCAAACTTTGGAGCAGGAGCATTTTGGTGAGAAGCAGAAATGGAAGGCTTTCTGCCTGCTTTACAGCTTGCTTCTTAGTAGTAGTGATTTTTTTTTTTTTTTCCTTTGAATCATCACCCTTGATATTGATGCAGAGGGGAGTGTCAGGAAGATGTATTCCCTGAATTGAGATGAGGTAATGGTTGGCATTAAGGTCTGTGCTGCAGGCAAAGTGAGCTCTTTGACAGTTAAACAAGGCCTGTTAGCTCTTGCAGGCCTGTGAACTACAGGAAAAAAAAATAAATCATCACATTCATGACCTGAACGTGAGCTGGGGTCATTTTATCAAATCTAGATCAGTACATTTAATGTGACTGTTAGTTCCATGCTAGCCTGGTAGAGAAGGAGCTGGCTGCTGGACTCCTGCATCTGCCCTGGCTCACGGAGCAGCCTTGGGCCAGCTCCCTGCTTCACCTCAGCTTATCTTTTTGTGAAGTGCCAGTAATAATAACACCCTAACTCACAAAGCGTTTGAGGCTTAAATGTTGTCGCAACTGAAAGCATATATACATAGAGGGAGGGAGATAGTAGTTAGGGAACTCAGTGGTCATTGTGATATGTGAGTGTTTAAAAGACTGATAAATCTGGTTTCAAAACAACACACTGCTAGGTTGACATTCATGAATGATACAGGCTGCTGATGGTTAATGCTTAATTGCCACATCTGGAGTGCTGTGCCCATTTCTGGGCTCCCCAGTACGTGGGGAGGGCATGTCCAGGATATGGACATCCTGGAGCAGGTCCAGCAGAGGCCAGCCGTGTTTGTATGAACACTTGATGGAGTGGTTGCCTCTGGTCTGCTCAGAGAGTGGGCAAGAGGCATGACGTGGTGTGGTGAGGGTGGTCATGAAGCAGAACAGGTAGTCCAGAGAGGTTGCGGAGTCTCTACCGCTGGAGAGATTCAAAACTCATATGGCTACATCCCTGAGCAACCTGATGTAGCTAATCTTGCTGTGAACAGCGGGGTGGGACTGGATGATCTCTAGAGGTCCCTTCCAACCTCAGCTGTCTGTAATCCTCATTGTCATCAGACATTGTTCATGCATGTTTAATTTCTCCTTCACAATCTAAACTTTTGTTAACTAGGGGTATTCGGTGTCTTGGAGACGAAGCCACATGGTTAGCACTGATAGCTGCAGTCTCTGCAGTCCTACCAGGAGATTGTAGTGGCCAGGACTGTTCCATGAGGCAAGAGGGCCTTAAATTGGGCAATTTCTTTCATCTTCCTATTTCCCTGCTCATTAGTGTTTGCATACTTTTTCATCCCTGCCATGAAGAGAAACGAAAAAAGGGTGAATCTCTTCTGCTCCTGGCGTAATTCACTTCATTTTCAAGCCCAAGAACTGCTCTGGTTTTGCCAGGTACCTTTCTTGCTTCTTCTGCAGGGTTGTTCTCGATCTTTCTGCTCTGCCTTCCATGCTCTACCTTGATGGCTTTACTTCTTGAACACGTTCCCCAGTGCTGCCTTTGTGCACCACTACCACACGCCTGCCGCTGCCGTTTGGTGACATTTATGTATTTAGCTGTCTCACAAAATGCATTGCAGGCTGTGGCTGGTTTTGCTGTTACAAACTGTGTAACCCACATGGCACGCCCGGCTGGGCTCTTTTAGAGCATTAGTGTCTGCTTCCAAGGCAAGCACATACTAATTTTATCCCATGCATCTGCTTCCGAGTGCAGTGGACTTGTGCTTTGGTGACAGCGCAGAGAAGTCTTGGAAGACCCCCATTCTGCTTTGCAAATGCACCGTCTCATGACCATGAGGGCTGTCCTTTTATCTGTGACTTGGCATCTACCCAATGAATCCTTCTTGATTGCCAAGGCAGATTTTCCCTGGAACCTTCAGAAAGCTCCTGTGTCTCCTGACGCCCATCCTTCTTTCTGTCCTTAGGTTAAAATGAATTTTAATTTCTTTGTTCCATGGGAACAAGCAGCTTCTTTGAATAAAAAGAAGTCTTCAGTCTGGGGTTTATTTGATATTTTTGCATCTATTGAATTATGCTAGAGGAAGGTGCCAAATGGGAGACTCCTACACCCAGCTGTTGGTTGCAGTAAGTTTGACCTGTAACACATAAATGCAAGCATTGGACTGGAAATTGTCTACCCATTTTCTCTGAATGGATTCCACTTGGTCTACAAGTGAGGGCTTGGCAAGGATTTGGGTTAGGACCATGTCCATTACATAGCCAACTGCCCTTTTCAAAGGGATGGGTGCAGCAGCCACAGGACTCAGCACCACAGGCAGTATGCAGTTCACTGAGGTTTTTGCCCTGCCAGATGAATGGTTGTTCTCCCTTAGGTTTTTGCTGACCATATTGGAGGAGAGTATGCCACAGGGGGATACTGATAGCATAGGATCCAAACCTATAACACTGGACTAGAAAGTTTTTAATCCCCTTCTCTGTGATACACACTGAGTTTTGCTGACATAGTTTCCAGTTTCGTTTTCCAGGACAGATAATTAGGTTCAGCATGTAGACGACTCTACCTTATCTATCAGCTGGAATAGAAAACCTACTGACTGTCCCCTTTGACCAGATCCTGCTGCTGTGGGTCCCCATTTTCCTGATCCCCAACACTTCTCAGGGAACAGCTGGCTGCTCACCAATGTTGCCCTAGCACCTGGATACCAAAGGCATTTGGGTGGTCAATGCTAGGGGGGACTTTCTACCTGCAGAGGTGCTGGCAGCCTCCCTGATTTCTGAAGACACCTTCAATGTAGTGCTCTTCGGGATCTTAAAGTATCTTCATTATATGGGGTATGTGGAAATCACCTTGGCCCAGAAATGTGTGGTGCAAATGGGACGTGTTTGCTGGCAGCAGGGAACAGAGAAGTACAGCTTTGTCTAGGTGAAGCTGCTGAGACTGAGGTGGGTTGCAAGTGGAAATCAAGTTGGAAAATGAAATTTAACAACACTGCATTTGTAAAACTGAACACCAGAAATTATCAAGATCTTGGTCTATTGATGCTCTGGGAGAGATCACCTCTGTTAGCACGAAAGCCACCAGGTAAGCAGGAATAGCTGCTGCTGCATGGCACTCTCCTTTTTGTGTTCAGGGTTTTCTCCTACTGAAGGGATTGCTGACCAGTTTTAACCTGTGAGAGAATTTATGACTCAAGAAGAGCCAGTTGCTGATTTAAAAATACTAGAGAATATTAAAAATTTAAATGCATTCCAGGAGATATCATTGTAGATGGGAAATAGGCCATACAACAGACAGGGTTTAAATCACACCTCAGTGATAAGTGCATTTTATTTTCCCATCAAATCCAGAAAATTTTAAAGAATTTTATATTGCACTTCATTATACTCTGAGTTGATTTCAAACACCCCTGGGACATAATGCTTTGGGAAGAGGAATTCTGAGATGAGGCAGTCACTGCTGCCTGGATGAGCCTCATGCCTTACCAGCATGACAAGATAATGTCAGAGTTTACCAGCATGAAGGAAGTCAGCCACTCAAAAAAAAAAAAAAAAAAAGTGCAGAAGTGTACTTTTTGAGAGATCATAAGTTAAATAAGTGAAAACAACAGTGATGGCTTCCATCGTGTCTTACTTAAGTTACAGTCCATTTTTGCACACTCAAAAGAGCATCTGTCAGCAGAGTTGCCACCGTGCAGCTCAGGAGGGACTGTCATTCATGAAGGCTCAGTGCTGTTTCACCAGTCCCTGCATCATGCTGTGCACTTTTCTAGTAGCCAGAATTTGCCTCCTCTCTAGCAGCATGAGTTTGCCTTTATATTTTGTTGCCATGGCACATTTGTGGTATCCTAGCACAGAGGCAGAGTGTGCACTGAATGAGCTGAGGAGCTGGGACTTGCTGTGTCCTCACACTGGTGTACTTTGTGGCATAGTTAGGGATGGGGAGTGCAGGCTGGTACTGCCTTCAACCACAATAACAAAATCCTCCAGATCTGGTGAGCCAGACCCTCAGGTAAGCTAACTGTGGAGAAGCAGCAGAAGCTTTTTGGTGGTGGTATCCCATGTACAGCTTACACAGACTGTTCTTCAGACATCTAACTCATTCATGTATATATAATCTAGATGCATTTATGTCCCTAAAATTATTAGACTGTTTTTTTTTTTTATTAGGGAATGCATTAAAAAATACTTATCCCTCTAGAAGAGGGAAAGAAATACTGTCTATGTACAGGGCATGGGTTTTATACTGAGAAACTTGAGCAATGTTTATAATCATGTTTATAACATTTGGCAGCAAATTGGACAGAGCAACTTTTTGGAAACAGTTTTCTTTTATCATCCCCAGCATGCTTTTGGTTTTGGCCCTGCTTCAACTAGAAGTTTTTCCATCCAGCTTGCGATTTTTTTTGTATTCATTTTTATTTTAAGATACGTGATCAGCTAAGAGTTATTATCACATGTTGTGTTTTCAAAGTCTTTCTCCCTGTTAGGATAAGACTTAACAATTGTTACATTCAAACCATTAAAAAATAATCAAGTAGTCCTTTCAACATCTTACGCTGATTTATCTGCTTTTTTTTAACTTCATTCAGTTGAGGGGGAATGAATTAGACTGGTCTGTTTTGCCTTCTTGCCTGAGGATCGTTTGCCAGGGCTTTGTGGAGAAGCAGCTGAAGGCTTGAAGCCAGATTTTCAAAGGTACCAGATGCTGGCAGATACAGAAGCCTAAAAGATTTTCATAAGTTTTTTGCCTAGTCCCCATGAAATGTTCAGAATTGATGCAGGGTGGGTGTTATCTGTCTCATGCACATTTAGAGTCGCATGTTAGGGAGCTTTGGAAATCTATGCTGTGATGATGCCTTTCTGATTTACATTCAAGAAAAGAAAATGGAAAAAGAAAATGAAGTCAAGAATGCACTCGGTCCTATTTTTTATAGGAAAGAAAACACCAGTGAGAACATTAATGAACACACAAATCCTTTGCTTGAATTACTCTTCCATACAAATAATTGCCCCAAGGATGGTGCGTTGCAGTGAGTGGAAGAGCCTGCCGTGTCTGCCAATATTTCTAGATATGCCTGAATCCTTCTTCATGAAATAAAAAAAGGAATGTTTGACAAGCTATGCTATTAGCTTTGTAAAGCTTGTTTTCTTGAAGAGCAGGTTGGAAGGGCTTTTGTTCCTGTATGTGTTTTTCTGTCTTTCTTTAAATTAAATTATGCCCTTCTTCCAAAGCTCCTTCTGTCCTGAAGAGCGCAGTCACTAATTGTGAATTAGCAGTCAGAGTATACTTTTTAAAATACGTTTAAGACTCGGACATCCCACTGGCAAGCAGGAAGATGACAGGTATATTCTTTGCAGCGTTTGTTACTAGTGTGAGCCTGGAAAGTAGTATAGGTTTGAACATAACTCAAACATATGCTTGTCCTAATAGATGATCCTTCAGCAATCGACCTAGACTCTGACTGGAAGGCTCCCACAGAAGAGTGGGGAAACTGGACAGGAGATGAGAAGCATCAGACAGGGGACAAGAAGGAGAAGGTGAGGCAGTGGCTTTGATGACCAAAGAAGACCTGCTTCACTGAAGTCAATCTCAGCCACACTGGGGTTTCCAGTCCAGCCCTAGAGCCATGCTGGTCACTCCCCTGACCTGATATGTGGTATCTAGAGCTGGGGGACACACTTGCTGGACATGTGGGATGGGCCGGGGGAGTTGGCTGGTTCTGGGAGTTCTTCTGAGATGGCAAGGTTGTACTAAACAGAAAACTTCAGGTGTTTGCCACCCCACGTGAATTAATTCTTTCTACTGCTGCTGACCTTCCTGAATACTATGCCTTAAAAGAAGCATAGAGTCCACAGCTGACACCACCAGCCTTCACTCCATGCCAAACAACTGGGACCTATTTATTCAAGTGAGAGGGTTTGCCAAGAGTGACACAGTTGTAGCTTGGGTGGAGAGGTAGAAGCAGGAGTCTTGCTGCTTAAATGCTTTCTAGAAGCCCAGGGAAACATTCCTCTTTAGCAGCAGTGGGAAGAGCGTGCTGAGCTTTTGCAAACAGCTGTCTTAAGCTGAGGTGTGTACCTTACTTGGAGAGACACCCTGCTTGTACAGTGTCAGCACACACTCCTGGAGATAATCAGTTTTCCTGAAAAAAATTCCATGAATCAGCCATCCCAGGCCTCCTCTTATAAAATCTCTGATGCTTTCAGGATTTGCCAAAAGGCAAAGCAGGCATTAATTTCTGCCTTTCTGGACTCGCAAGCAAAATGCAACGGAAGAAGAAAAACACTGAAGTGAAGGAAGCAAGGCGTGGAGCTGGACAGAGGCATGTGAGTATTTAGTATTCCCAGAGTAGCATCTGGTTTTCCAAGAGCACAGGGGGATGTCTTCTCCATTAAGATGATGTGACCTAAGGGAAGCTTTTCTTCCTCTCCATCTTCTGGCTTCCTTTTCTCTTTTCTCTCTGCCCTGTCATAAAAGAATGGTGAGCACAGTGACCAGTGGTTTCTGCAACATGGTATTCACTAACATGTTTTCAAAAGTTTGATTTTGCAATGCAGAGAGGAGCAGATGGATTTAATCATGGAAGAAAAAAAAAAATGCTTTCTCAGGCAAATGCACTCCAAGTTTAGTGTACAACTGGGCTGTGTTTATCTATGATGGAAGGTCACCTGGAGATAGTAACAGTAATGCAGAGGTGGTTGCCAAAAGGCAGAAGATAAAGCTAGATCAATGTTATACCAGTGAAAAGATTACTGAGAGAGAAACATCTCTAGAGTGCAAGATAAAGGCTGTGGAAAATGTCAGCTCATTTGGGATGGGAAGTACAAAGGAACAGAGCGTTGACTGGGTTTTGGACCAGTTCTTGGCTGAGTAATCCTTGCTGCTCAGTGAAATGAGAAGTGAGGGGGACACTTCAAAATGTCCTATTTTTTTTTCATACACTTGTCACCAAATATGTTGCCCTGGACTCATACAGCTGTGCAGTATCATTTGTCTTCCCCTTGCACTCATCGGGGTCTCTCCTGATCCTTGGGACAGTTTTGTTCCCTGAACTCCTGATGCTCCCATTTTAAGGGAAGAGCTTTTAACTAACTCACTGACCAGAATCATTCAAATGGTCATTAGGACAGCCCCTGAGTCACTGGCGTGCTGCCGACCCACTCTCTCCTCTTGCACATCCAATTAGTTGCTTTAGCTTTGTAAGTACCTTCATGAATAATCTTAATAGTTCTGTTCGGTCAGACTCCTCAGGACAGCATGGTTTCTTCTGGCAGTTTATGATGGGCCAGAAGGAGTTTGTGCTGCACGTCAGCCCCAAGTGCCAGTGTCTGCTGCTGTGCAAGATCATCCTTTGGAGATGGACATAAAAAATGAAATAACTTACGAAGTCAGATACACAAAGTTGCTCATCACACTCCCTGTGCTACCTCCAGTATTTCTGTGGACCGTGATCATTTAGCAGTCATTGGGTGCATCTTAGTCTTCAGTCTCACTATATAATTACAGCCCTTTCTCAATGTATCTTGCTGTTCTTCTATTCATGGGGGGAAAACAAGGGAAAAGATGGTAATGAAAGACAATTTGAATACTTTAATCCCTTCTAAAACAAATAAACAGGAGGTATGTAGATGATATGCCAAAATATTCTAACCATTTAAAAACTAATTTGTCCTGCAGTTTCTTTAAATACCCTAATTCCCTCCAGTAAGGACATTTTCTCTCATATTTTGTACTCGGATACGCTTCGTTTAACTCATATGCTTACTGAAGCGTATTGTTTCAATTAAGCTCCAGCAGGGTTTGGAAACAAGAATGGAAGAAGGCCCAAGGGACTTGCTATCTCCAAACCATAGCAGTGATGCAGTCAGTGATTCCTTTGGAAAATCCTTGGATGTTGCTAATAATTCACCCAATAACGGTAAGTGGCTGGTTTCACACATCGGATGAATTTTGGTTTCGGATTAATGCATAATCTGAGTTTTTAAAGGAGTATGTGAAATGCTTGTCCTTCAGCTGTATGTGCTAATTCTTAGAGAGGCTCTGTTAACATTTTTTTTTTCTGTGACAAATACCTGTTCCTGCTCCTGATAGAGTTAATGAGCAAAACTGCTGTTGGCATTTAGTGGAAGTTATTTTTGCACAACACTTTTAAATGTGAAACGGAAGCAAATGTGTGTGTGAGTCAGAGCCCACTAAAATCATTCAGAGCCCTCCCCATGACTTTGGATTGCCCTTGTAAATAGGTGGTTCTTATAAAACACCTCTAAGAACCATAAAATACCCTTCTTTAGGCAAAAAGCCAACAGTTCCCAGGGACGTGATTGCACACAGAATGTTTGTGCACTGGCCCCTGTTGTTTGTGTGACAGATGTACCTGGAAAAAAGGAGAGGAGGAAGAGGAAGAAAATGAAGAAAGAGACTTGAGGGAGGTGTGCAGCTGTCAGAGTGACAACCCAACGAGGCAGGCATGCCGATAAGCTGCAAGGATTTCTGCGATGCTGCGCTGAGCCCAAAGTAAAGAGAGGCTCTAGGAGACCTCCCAGTGAGAGGAAGAGGAGAAGAAGAGCAGTGAGCCCGAGAGCGTGAGTGTGTGAGAGAACGTCGAGAATGAGCACACTGTGCACAGGAGGTGGCTTCGAAACAGTGTGGCTGTTCACTGCAAACTGCTGCCCTTGATTAAAAGCTGTTGAATGGGTTTTGACTGGTTGCATTAAGTTGTTTCAGTTTTTCATCGTCATGTTGTTTGTCAACTTGTAATGTTATATATATGCCATTGTAGAGATGGTTGGGACGTACCTGACTGTGATTGTACTTCATTTCCATGGAAGGTCCACCAGCTAGTCTCGTGTCCTCTGGCATTTTCCAGAGGTGCTCATCAGCAGGCTAGTAATGTAGAGAAGGAAGCATTGTTCAGAGACAAAGGGAGAATAACATGGATTGTTCTCAAACCTCCTAAATCTTTCACATCCCTGTTGGCTGCTACAGCCAGCTCTTTGCCTCATACTTTGACATATTTATGCTTTCCACCCCACATCAGGCTAGCTTGCTCCACAAGGGAAAATTTCTAAAGGAGATTGTAAACTTATTTGGAAAGATGGTCTAAACCCTTTTTTTCTCCTTTGATTTCGTAGTGGGCCAAAGTTTAAGGTCTGTATGTCCAAAGCATGTTGCATTTGTACTTAGAGTAGACGGAAGTAACTTTTTGAAATAATTTTTCTTAATCCAATGTTTGGAAGTTTTTATCATTTTGTTACTTAAGTATTCTAATATAAACTAAATTTGTGAATGGATTTTTTCAAAATGACATTTTAGTAATTACTGAAGAATGTGTATTTCTCATTGTCAGAGGGCTTATGAAGGAGGGAGTGCATTACAATTCAGTACTGTAGCTTATTAATAACACCAAGCTGGCACCTCTAAAAGGTGAAGCTGTTCATCCTTGAGGAGCTGCAGCTTTGGTGGCAGCTGGGAGAGTTTCTTCAGATGGTCCTGAGACTGTGCCTCCATCTGACCCATCCTAGAAGTGCTGCCTCAAAGGATGAGAGAGTGATTTGTCAAATCTCCATGTGCATATGACTTTGTGCCTTTGGAGGTTGTGTGGGAAGACTGTTACTAATGCATGTTAAATGTCTGCACGTTCCCTTTGTAGGCACTGGGCTGATGCCATGAAACTCATTTCACATAGGACACTGAGTAATCAGGGATGTTAATGGCTTTAAACCACCACAGCAGCACTCCTGTTTGTATCTCTGAGCCAGAGGAGAGCCCTGTGCTTCTGCCATCACAGCTTCCCACTCCCTGATGCTGCAGCTCAACAGTTTTACTTGATAGCCTTCACGTGTTGCATAGCTGTCAAAGCAGCTTTATCCTTCAGAGAAACAATGAATGGTAGTAATGTATTTGTGTTTGGAGTTGAGCTATTCATGTTAAAGGGCAGTTCTCTAGTGCTGTGTTTTTTGGGGTAGGTAGCTGTACAGTGTGCCCTGAAATTTAGCACAGCAGGATTGCTTCAGACAAACAGGGGAGGGGGAAGTCTTAGCTGATGCCACTTACCAGCCCACTGTCTAGAATCTGCACATCTTGGTGTTTGGGTCTCAGTGTAGGGGAACTATAGGCAGTTTATGAATGGACTGAACAGACCAAAGAGCTTTTTGTCTGCAAAGTAACTGGTTTGGAGCAGATGCATAACAAGAAAATACACAGCCTCACTGGAGAAACAAGTACAGCAAGTTCAAGGATTTAGAAGATGTGTTAATGAGTATGTGGGTAATGAGTAAGGTTCTGCTATCTCTGAAGCCAGAGGAAAACATTCATTGACCTCACTGGGGCAGGACGTTGCCCAAGGTCTCTGTTTGGCATTGAAGATAAACTCTTATCACCAAAAAAGAATGAAGGAGCTAAAGAGATGCTCACAAGATTGGCAGGCTCCAGATTGCCTCTGCTTTTTTCTCTCTATCTGCTTGCAAAATTTTTGATGTCTGTGTAATTATGTTTGATTTCAACTTATTACAGTATTTCAAATGTTTATTGTTTTTATAATAAAAAAAAAAACTTCTACCCAAAGCCCAGCGCTCATGAACAGTTTTATTTAATTAATTTGTATGTATTTGAGTAAGAGCAGTTGGTTTTGGCTAGAAATATTTCATTTTAATGTTTCTAAAGAGGTACTCTAAATGTTTTTTAAGAGATTTCCTTCATCTGACCCTTTTATGTTCAGGAAATCCTCATGACATACTTCTGTTGTGGGAATAAAAGAGCACTCAAATCCTGTACCACTGACAAGTTGACTGTGGTGCTGATGACAAGCAGCAGCAAATTATGTTACCCAGTTTGTCAGATTCATCGGTACCTCTTTTACTGCCATCAGCAGTATCAGGAGAGATGCTTTTCTCTTCTGGTTCCACTGTTTCACAGATGGGAAGTCATCACTGTAATACAGATGGGCTCGGTGTTTCATAGCAGTATGTTATTTAATACCACATTCTAATGTAGGCAGAGAAAATGCACTCCTACAACTGACCACTCCTGATGGCAGGCTTTCTTGAATAACTGCAACGCTCTCTCCGGGGCTAATCTAGTGGCAATGCACTGTCTGTGTGATTCATCTGCTGTATCAGTACCATTGCTGTGAGTAGTTAGGAGGGGTATGTTGGGTGCTGTTAGGTTCATGTGCCAGTAGTGCTGGGAGCCTTTCTGTGCCACATCCCCCAGCGCTGCTGCTGCGCAGCCTCCCAGGAAGAGGAAAGTGTGTTCGGTCAGTGAGTGGGCTGAATTTAAAAATCCAGCCAGACCAAAACATGGAGCATTCCGCAACTGCTGTTAGCTTCCATTCTTTCAATTCCTAGTCCTCAGAGACTGAAAAACCATCACTCAGTTTAACAAATGGCTACTGCATATGGTCAGTGCCTCTGAAAGCAGCCCTTTGAGCCCCTTAGGAAATTCCCCTTCCTTTCATCACTGCATGTTCAGGCTACTCCATGGTTTCTATGCTTACAAGACATATTTCCCCTTCTGTGAGAATTAACCATTCTGTGCAGATCATCGCCCTGCTCTGCTGCTTCTAGCAGCAGAAGCATTAAGCAAATACCCTTGACGTGCTCATTCTCCTAGTCTCCAATCTTTGCTGCTGCAGACTAGTGTAAGTCCACAGATAGGAGATTCAACATCCCTCTAACAAGTTGTAGCATTACTTCTGCTATAGCCAAATGTTTTTATCCTCCATATAACTTATCCCTTAGAAGGGTAAACCCAGAGTAGACTTTCTTTGGCCGTTCATCAACCCAGTGCAGTCTAATTGCCAGTTCATGCTGGCATGATCCAGCTGGCTCTCCCTGCCTTTTCCCTAAGCAATTTATTAGTTGCTCAAGTGGCACATTCCTCGGAAACAGCCAAAAGCTCTCCCTGTGCCTGCAGACAGCCCAGTGGCTGGAAGTCAAGCCTCTGGTGCAGCCTCGGCGTGGGAGGTGGGATGAAGTGCGGCTGCGAAAACATCTATGATCTGGATAGGAGCAAGCAATTAATTGTTGCAGCAGCAGCTGCAAATGATGAAATACATACACTGCTTTAAGTTTCAACTTTCTCTTAAACTCGGTCTGCTCTATTTTTGCAGTGATCCTCTTTCTTGTGGGAAGCCTTTTGAAGGTGGGAGATTGGCTATATCCTTAATAACAGGGCCATAACCATAAGGGATGGGTGAGCGAGACAGCATCTCAGGCATTAAGATGTGGCTAATGCTGTAATTGATGAACTCCTGACCTACAAAGCTGTGTTTACTCATAGACAGATTGCAGTATGCAAATGCAGAGGCTCAAACCGTGGGGTAGCACCATCGGGGTTAAGTGGGGCAACCACAGAGAGGGATTTGGCCCGCTGCTCCATAATTATCTGTAATTGATCATTTTGTAATCATCTGTAATTATCAAGGTTCCACCCAATCTGCTTATCAGTGGCACAGCTGACATATCTGCATGAGCCGAGTATCAGGTAGACATGTTAATTGCTTGGCAGAAAATAATTTACTTACTATGCTATCAACACAGGCCTGCTCCATAAATACTGAACGCTTCCTAAGGGTAGCTGGCTCCTTGTGAGCAGAGGGGGTTTTTAAGTCGGGCTACAAAGACCAGATATGGGAAGTGTCCCTCGTTTGTGTTCATACTGAACCAGACCTGGGGTCTTTTCAATGCAAGTTGAACTTTCCAGTATGTGCCATGCCTGACATCCAGCTCTGCAGACATTCTCGTCCTGTACGCTGTGACGCAGTGGTCTTGGGGACAAACTCCCTGTGTCTCGTGGGGCAAAACTCACCGTAGCAGCAATTGACCCTTGTACTGTCTCATTGAGAGAATATTGGAAACTTGATAAACGTCATTTCCGGTCAAACTTTGATTTCTTTTTGCATGCACTGTTTTTCTTCAGTGGTGGTTCTGTGTACTGTAAGTTAGAGACATGATACATGACTTCATCAAGCACTTCTGGCAGCATCATCTGCCTGCCACTGTGCTCCTCCGGGAAATCTTTCATGACACCCCGAACTGCAAACCCATTCCGAGAGCCAATGTGTAAAGGAACAACCATCCCATGAAGGTAACTCTTCCTACTTCTCTGAACCTGAACCTAGTGTTCAGGTCCCCAGGCTCCTCTTGTTCACCCTGCCAAGATTCACAGAGAGGCAAGTCCAGGCTGAGGGCTGGAACGGGAAGACTGCCAGTATGTACATGACATTTCCCATTTCCAGTGCTCACTTCTGGTCATACGAAAGTACTGAGATCTCTGAAATGGCAAAATACTGTTTTAGATTATGTTATTTTTAGACATTTTTTATAGCTCCTCAGCTGTATGAGGGCTGATAAAAATGAACCACAGCTCTTGTAGATCAGCAGATTTTGATTCTCTAAATGAATACAGGAATTTTTATTCAGTGTTTGATACTCAGAAAACCTGAGCATACAGCAAGTAATCCAGAAATACAGTCTTGTGCTAATAAAAGTTTTACGTCATGCTGTCATATTTTAGCTGCTTTTCTAACCCTGACTTTCTGATCCATCTGTTTTGTGTTAAAAGGTTTGGAACTGAGTTAAATTGACTCTTGCTGGTAAAAAGGTAATTCATATTGTTAACAGCAATCAACTGGAACAAAAAGTACAGAAGCTTGGAACATTACATTAGAAATCCCAAAGTGATGTTGATTAATTCAATAAACAAAAGTAAAATCCAGTAACCACAAAACTCATCACGATACATTCTTATCACTTTTACAAGAAACCACTGAATCTCCAAACTAGCTTTTTTTTCTTCTAGCAGAATCCATCTTGGAGAAAAAAGGCTTGTAAAATTTGAAGTGCTGACTTCAGGATATCTAGGATTTCACTGTGTGAGTCACCAACAGGAAACTTTCCCTCCTGACTAATTCCTCCCCCCCCCCCCAATATGCTAATGCTTTGCTTTTACTCCAATATATTCTATCTTTTTTAGGGTAAAAAAAGCCAATCCATGCTCTCAGATATTTTTCACACCATCTGCACCCATTCTGTTGATTCTGTTTAAGGGATCTGGTGTTACATGCTGCAGTATCTATGTAAAAAATATATTGTTTTTTCCATGATGTTAAAACACCTTGCTTTTTAACTGAAAAATGGTTGTTCAGTGTGGAAAATAACTAAGTCTGGGAAGCAAAGGCATCTTTCCACTTTTTTTTTTTTTAATTTTTATTTTATAATGTAGAGTAGCAGATATACACATAAAGTTACAGGAAAAAAAAAAAAGACAGAAATAGCTTGTTACTGACCTCATAGTCAAGTGCCTTCCATTTGGGATGGAAGAAATCCAACATATCCTGCACTGCACCTTTTATTCCCCATGGCAAAGAAGCCACTGGATGGGAGAATTATTTGGTGTTCTTATCACTTTGACCAGTCTTTGTGATGTTCATCTCACTGCGCCTCAGTTCCCTTGACCACAAACAGGACAACTTCTCCATTATAAAGTGGTATGAATTCTGCCTGCAGAGGTTATGCACGGTTGCCAGCTCATGGCCTGTAGCTTTCCCCTCACACACACACACAAAGCAAATGCTGAAGCAGAACAGGACCTCATCTCTCCTAAGCAACCTGGCACTACTTCAGTGCATGCCGAAGAGAAGTAATGACTTATTTAGTGTAAAGCTAAATCAACATCTTCTAGACTGAAGAATGGCACAAAAGGGAGAGACTTAGAACAGGAATTACAAAAAGTCAGCATAAACCAGTCTTAGTGCTGTGTTGTTTTGACATCTTGCAGATGTTAAACTTTTGAAGAGGCTGCAGGAGAAGGCAACCCAGCCTCTCGTTTACCTGATCCTTGCAATTCTGCTGCCACATGTATTATTTTCCAATATGATTATTCAGCGATGATTTGTGTTTGGTAAACCATTGCCAGGTCCTCTGGAGACAGAAGTTCAAATCAATTCTAGACATGTTTTTTGAAAGACCTAACTCGTTTGGCTAATGAGCAACACCATGATATCGTAACTCCTTCCCTCCTTACCTGCGGAGAAGGAAGGAGTTAAGTGTCATGCTGGTAAAAGAATCTGAATCATTCTTTTACAGCTGCTTCTGACTTTCAGTGTCTTTCTGCTCTTACTGTTGTGGAAATAGACAACATGCTCCTGCAACATCAAAGTCTTTTTCCTGTCTGGGAAAGAAAGTGTATCACCAGTACTCTCTGCATCTCTGAGATTTTTCTCTGGCTGCCATGACTGTAAACTGAGCCCTTCAGAATTTTTAATGTATTTAGCCTCTATTTAGCCTCACAAATCCTCTCTAAACTAGCAAAAGGGAGAGAATGAAGGCTTGGAGATGGAAGTGCCTTGCCTGAGGTCATCTGGGTTGCTTGTGGCATGGAAGAACTGGAATCTTTCATAGAGGGTAGGACTAAAATCATTAACCTATTCTCTCTTCTCCCAAGTACAGGAAATAATGCAATCATTCTCAAAATACTCTTTAATCTTTCTTTCTTTTCTTTTTTTTTTTTTTTTTGAGGGGAGGAGATAGTGGAGAGGGTTTTTTTATGAACACTCAATAGTTCCACATCAGATTATCCTGCTGTGGAAAGCTGCTTTGTGACATTAAATGACATTCACATTATTCTTCCCAGTATCTTTGTTGTCTGCAGGGTGTAACAAGCACTGAATCTCAAGGGAGTCACATCAATTTTCATTCTGAGTCTGTCTGACAAAGATATGAACACTTAATTAGGATTTCTTTCATCTCATGAAAATAGCCCTGAAGATCTGAGCCCAACATGAGAGCTGCCGATGATACTAGTGAAGGCTGAGCGTCCAACTGCGAGATCCTGGAGGGAACATTTGCCCTCAGAAACCATTTGATTGAGAAAGGAATCTAGGTGTTTCCGAGAGGATGCCTTAACTCCAGCGAGAGGCTCCGGCTTTCTCTTCTGACTCACTCTAGTCCTGTGATTTCCTCTTTCGCACAGGGACAGACCAGCGAGGAGGGAGAGCCTCTCAACTCTGCAGGAACAATGTAATCAATTTAGGCACGCATACTGCACGAACAGTTGGCTTAGGCTTCCCAGCATGCCATCTGTGAGAAAACTCATGTTTTAAATGACTGATTACAACAAAATGCACAATCCCTTTCCATTTATTTACACGCGTGCATATATATTGATTAAAATTAGTCTGGTTTTTTTGCTACATTAAATCAGAGTGTTGATAATTAAGCATCTGTGCACAGGGCTCAGAACATTAAGAGCAGTAGAGAAACAAACAATAGTTTATAATAAGATCATTAGAGCAGTCTTAGCAGCACTTACAGCATGTTTATTCAAAAATGAAATATGCCCTAAGGAAGAAAAACACTAATTGTGGAACACAGGGGATTGAAAATCAAAAGGTCAGTTTTAAAGCCTTTAAGTAAATAATTTCAAACAACTCGGCAACAGCTCATGTTTAAAAACAGACTAAGCAGTTAAAACAATCAAATGTGTTAATTCTATGGTCTGGAATATATCAAAAGGACAAGTACAGTCACCCTCGTTACTTTCTCATCGTTCAGAATGAAAAAAACCTGATATATGACAGATATCTTGGTGTGTATATATGCACAGCAAATATTTATGATTCTTTGAGTGTCTCATATTGGTTGTACATGGCCAAGAAGGAAATACTTACAGCTGCACCAGGGTTAAAATAAACTGTGTGCATATCTATATCAACAGCTTGGGTCTGCACAAACCACTGGCTGCTCTTGGGTCAGAGGACGTTTATAGGTCTTGCTCCATATGGGAACAGGAGACCTTGTGTATAAGCGGTGAATATCTCTTACCACATACACGTATGAAGGCACCACTTGGAGTCATACATGCTATTTCTAATGAACACATGCATCTGGGAGCACCTGCAATTGTCATTGGGACTAATGAGGTCCCATTCAGGAACAGGGACTTTGACTCACAAAGGAATCATGTGTCTCTGTGGATTAAACTCACTTCTTCTGTTTACCCTCTTTCACATATCCTCTTAGCATATAACATCTATGTCATCCACTGGAGAGTCCAACAGAGAGCTATGAGGATGATGAAGGGACTTGAGCATCTCCCCTATAGAGAAAGACATGGAGAACTGGGGCTGTTTAGTCTTGAGGAGAAGACTGAGAGGGGATCTTATTAACGTCTATAAATATCTGAGGGGTGGGTGTCAAATGGAAGTATCCAATCTCTTGGCTTGGGTAATAGGACAAGAACAATGGGTATAAATTTGAGCATAGAAGGTTCCGCCTGAACATGAGGAGAAACTTCTTCACTGTGATGGGGACAGAGCCCTGGAACAGGCTGCCCAGGGAGGTTGTGGAGTCTCCTTCTCTGGAGACTTTCAAAACCCACCTAAATCTGTTCCTGTGTGGCCTGCCCTGGATGGTCCTGCTCTGGCAGGGGTGCTGGACTCATTGATCTCTAGAGGGCCCTTCCAATCCACAGCATTCTATGAACAGACAATATTAATAATTTAATCAGAAGAATTAGCACAAAAGCATAGCAAAAGGGCTTAAACGAATGAAACCCTCTACGGTACTGGCTGAACCACAGCAAAAGCTGTGGGATGTTGGTAACATACCAAAGCAGGCTCTACTAAGGAGACAACTACTCCATTTTTTCTTGGAAGGCTTGTTGGACAAGGCAGTTTCCCCTGTAGGGCTTTGACTGCCTGATCAGAGGCCAAGCAGCAGCGCTTCGTCCTGGTCAACCCTCACCTGCGTCGGGATGCCTCCCGAACTGTGCTCCAGACGCCTGGCGAGCAGGGCCGGGGGCTCAGCCTGGGGGACCTGCCAAGCCGGGCGACACCAGCCCTCAGGCGGCTGTGCCGGGAGGAAGCGAGGCCCCGCCCCAAGATGGCGGGCAAAGGAGGCGACGCCCACCGCGGGCCCCAGGCCTCGCC
>JANHFX010027707.1:0-24258 GCA_027560015.1 Chloroceryle amazona
AGTGGGAGATTATGGGTGAAAAATAAAATAAGAAATATAATAAAATTATAATAATCATTTTAAAAAGTCACTGCAAACTGATGGATTTATGTTGAAGGATCCTGACCTGGGCATGACTTTGTAAAATCTGGACTGGATGCTCAGGTTGGCCTCTACCTTAAATGAGCACCATGAGCATTAGATCAAAATTCAGTGAAAACCTGCAACTAAATGCAGATGTGAACTGTGTGGCTTGAATTTTTCTCTGCAGGAATTTGGTTTAATTTAAGTAATACAGTAGTCTTCTACCTAGACATTCAGTGAAAGGGGCAGTAGCAGGATACCCTGGGGATTGTGCCTTTTCAGTTGCCTGGAAAAAATACTATTGCTGAAGATACCATTAAAGCACCAGCTTCCCCTTAAGCCTGTTAATGCTCAGTGATATTTTGTGTATTTACTGACCACTGCTTGCTGTGAAAGCTTATCAGTGACCCTGCACCTTTTGGACTCAGGAGAGGGGAGCACCCATCGCTGCGGTCACAACTGGAGAACATCCAGCCTTTCCAGACCTGGTACTGTTCACGTACTGCACAGACATTGTGCAGCTCATAATATTTTGCTGCCCTAGGCAACCACCTGTTAAACTTTTTCTGTTGCAAAGCCGGTCTGCCATGGAAACACTTCCTGCAACTGCTCTGCTCTTAGGTCCTTCCAGCGATGTGAAAAACGTGGATGGCAGATAGAGGCTTTGGGATCTGAAATGTGAGGTTCTGTATTGCTTTGTGGTTTGACTGCCTTCACTCTTGCTCGTGTCAGCTGCGTCTGGTGCAAGTTCCTCTGCATCACCTGGGACTCTGTTTATGCCACGGCAGGCAGAATGGTGTACCCAAAGCCTGGCTTCAATAATTATTGATGTCTTTTGAGAAAAGCAGTTCTAAATGCTGCATAAGCCAACGGAGTGACCACCTGGATGCCACCAGCAGCTCCCCAGAGGCCCAGGGTGAGTGTGCTGCATGAACTGCTGTCCTCAGGATGGCCAGGAACAGGGAGTGATGTGTATGAGCTGACACTGCGAGGCAGGCAGGGACACAACAGCCTTGTTTCATAGGACTGAAAGTCTTGCTCATGAGCTGCAGTGTAAGGATGGCAAGGGTTTGTCCCACTGATTCTGCACACACACAACTCGTGGCCCTTTAAAGCCATCGCCTCTGACCTCAGTGACTCAAAACCCAACAGTGAAACAGAAAGGAAATGTCACAGTGCCACACAGTTATTTCCAGGCAGGGTTCCTGGTAGATAGCCAGGTGCTGCCAATCTGCCTCACACAGCAGTCAGGGGAGTTGTGGGGGGGCCAGGTGCTGCTCACCCTCTGTGTCAGAAGCTGACCTGTCCCTCATGCAAACCAAAATAGGCTGTACGTTCTGTGAGCTGAGGTCTAACTGTTCCCCTGGTGTGCAGGATATGCAGTACAGCTGGAATAACTAATTTCTCAGGCTATTGTCACTTTCTTGTGGATCAGATGTTTGCTGCTTCTGGAACCTGTATTCAATATCTCTTCCTGTTTAACTTCATTATTCCAGCCTCCTACATTTTTTTTTTTAGGGCCTGTCTTTTCATTTTCCCCTTGAACTAGAGAATTTGCCTGAAGTATGGATGAGTCACAGGTACCCTATTTCCTCTTCTCTGAAGCACAGTTGCATTTTTGAACAATTACAGCTGACGACAATCAGCAATGCATTCCAAAATATCCTATCAAGGGGGAGAGAGAAGGGACAGTGATGCAGAAATCAGCCTGGAAGGTAGATGACTGGAAGAGGGAGAGAGAAGTTTTAAGACACACAGAGTCTTAGAAGGGCAGCCGGATGCAGGCACTCACTGTGCAGCATTTAATGGCAGTGCCTCAACTGATAATGTTCCTGTCATCAGAGACACTGTCATACCTGTCAGCAGCCATGCAAGCATATCCCAGGCAGCTCTAAACACAAATATCAAAAGGGATACACTTCCAGAAAGACAGTTCCTGTCCTCTTCTCCTAGCCCAGCATTTTCTGAGGCGAGGGAAATTTAGATTACAAGGGTGTGTAAAAGGTGCTGCAGCCCTGGCTTGCCCATCAAAGCCATTGTACTGGTTCTAGCTGGGATAGAGTAACTTTTCCTCATTGTAGCTCATGTGAAGCTATGTTCTGTATCTGTGCTGGCAACTGCTGATAACACAGAGATGTTTTAGCTATTGCTGAGCAGTGCTTACAGTGCTTACTTTTGTCCTTCTGACTGTGTTCCCCATCCCTGGCTGGAGGGGGGGGATATGGAACGAGCAGTTGTGTGGTGCTCAGCTGCTGCTGGAGCTGGTCCACAACAGCCACGCTGCCCCAGAGGTGTTCCTGCCGTGGCTCTCACCTGAAGGATTGCAGTAATGCATTTCCAGAGCCTTTCATTTTAGTCTCAGAGGCCAACTGAAAATGAAGGTTCCCAGCTTGTCTTGTGTCTCGTTTCCTAAAGCAGATCTTGTGGGTTTGTTTCTCACATTTCCGTGGGAATTTTTTGTTGGAGGTTTGTGGAGATTTTTTTCGACATGAAGCTGTAGCAAGTATTTACTTCATAAAGAAATCTGCTACTGAGTTTATCAAGGGGTAAAGTCTACAGGGCTACTATAACCTCTGTCTTTTCATCCCCAAACTGTAAGGCTGTAAGGGCCTCAGTAATGGAGGTCCTATCTGTGTCAGAGTGAAAATTGGGCTTTCTCCTATGCCATTGACAGGACAGGCTGATTCAAACTGTCCCTCTCCATCTCTTGGAGTACCTTACGTAAAAGCCTATCAAGCACTCATCCGCAGCAGAGAGTGTTTGTGCAATGATCAGTGATGGCAGACTGCATTCAGCTGGAGCCCCAGAGTGGGTCATCCTGACCTCAGCCGTGACTAGAAGAAGATCAAGTTGCAATCTCACTACGCTGAACAAGTTCTTCCAGCAAATCCTTTTTAACTTCAACACAAGGTAGGCTCCGAAGCTGCTCTTTTGAAGACCAGGTAGGGAGAGATTTGCTCTTTGCAGCTGCCTCTGTGAGATTTCGTTGCACAGCCAGGAAGATGCAATGTGCGTAACCATCCCTCTTTGTGGTTATCTCCTTAGTCTCAGTGTCCTGCCTTGCCTCACCCGACAGTAACCAAAGAGTTATCAACTGTTCTCACTACTTCCAGGCAGTGCACAGGGCTGACAGGGCAGGAGAGTGCCAGCACTCAGATGCTACACTGCAGGAGGCTGGACCTCTGGAGGTCTCCGTGGTGAGGGACAGTCTGGGGTGGGAAGGACAGGACAGCAGGAGAGCGAGGTGCTCATTATCCATTAATGTGTACTTGCTTACTTGTCTGGACCTGCTGATAAATCTCAGAATATTGAGAAAAAATGGTGATGGAATGGGAAAGACTTTTCTTCATATAGTTAGAGCCTTGTTTCCCAAATCTATGTTGGATGAGACATTTCACCTCATAAATGATCTGCCCTTCCCTTCCCCGAGGCGTAGCTTTACCCTCTTCCAGTTCTGCAGAGAGCATGACCCTTTGTTCTCTCCTCATGTCTCAAGGAGGCATTAAGGCAGTTCTAGGTAGATGCCCTTCCAGCCCTCCTGTATGTGTGAGGGGTGAACTGGTTTAATATAATCACTGCTAAAAGGGTAGAGTTACCTCAACAGTGTTCAGATGGGGTCTTGCTTTCTGTGAACTTAAGTGGTCCCCGGGCAGACTGGATGAAGTTGGTAGCACTCTGCTAACAGCAGGTGGTAGGATATTGAGGGAAGGACTAAAGAATCAGCAGATAAGAGATTAAGGCTTCCAAACTACTTACCTCAGGAAAAGGATTGCCTGTGAATGTTACATGTCCATTTGCTCCAGTGTCATTGGTTACAGCGGAGGAAAAGCAGAAAATTGCAGCAATGTTCTGCAATTGTTGGCCAGATGTGTAATGGGATTCTTTATAAAGTAGTCTCAAGGGATGTCCATTTGACTCCTTTCATTAGGTCCAGCATTTCTCACACTCACATATGTGTGTGTCTGCATGTACAGTCTTGAGTGAGTTCCTGCTAATAATACACATTCAAGGTGCACGTGGATGCTAAAGGACAGTTCTCTGATCAGTAAGACCTCAATTTTTTGGAAAAACTTTTTAAGTGCTATTTTGTTGCTTCAGTTCTACTTAGGAATAAATTCAAAGCTTGGAAAAAACAAGGTTTTCAGTTCAGGCAGTCTCCCAAGAAATGGCCAGAACACTGCTGCAGACTTCATCAGAATTGATCGCCAGTGTATCTTGGTGAAACATTCTGACTTTGACTTAATCAGCGTGTTTGTGGGATGGCTGAAAATTAAAAATGTTCTCATTAGTTGTGCACATCATTCAAGCTGCCTTCATCTTCAAGACACCTGTTCACTCCGTGCATATGTTACGACCTTAAAGATCACAAAGAACATCAAATGGTTTAATACTCCAGACTGAAAGGCTTTTTGAACTTCCTGATCTGCACGGATTCTATTCTTTCCTTTTAAGTGGAAGAATTAAAGCAGTGATTAACATGTATAACTGAAACTGGGAGATCTCCCTCCAGACTGCAGAGGTTGCTTTGTGCAGGAAATGTTGTTTCCAGTAATTGAATATGGTGCTATAATTTACAGCTGCTTAGCCACAAGTTTACCCACATCAGACATAATGCTTCCGATTAATTAGATTTTCTGTTTATCACAACACCACAATCTTCAGGCCAAAGATGATAGTTCCCCTTTTATTTACAGCCTTCCAGGAGGCAAAAAGGCTTCTGAGAACTGGAATTGCTTGGCTTCTCACATGGCTACCGGTCAGAGGAGTGCCCTTCACGCTGCAGCATTTGCCATGGTTTGCCCAGCACCATTTATCCTGTTGCTGCATTAGCTGCCCGGTCATCCTGGGATATGTGCAGCACATGCACACACACAGGGATGGGGTTTTTGGAGATGATTCCAGGATTGTTTTGTGGTTTAGTGGTTGAGGGGTTTTTATTTTTTTTCCCCCCAGGATTTAATGTCCTCAGGCAATAGAATACCCATGCAAAATTATCCTGCTTGTTCTGAGACAGGTCTGGTTAGCTCCAGTGGAGCAGAATACTGATATGATCATCTGTTATTGTTGCTTTCTATGTCTTAAAGCACTAGCACTGTGTTTAACATTGAAACACAGGAGATAATGAGCATCCTATTGACTGTCTCTGAGCTCACTGCTCCCATGGAAGTTGGGATGGGAGAAGTTGATCTCTTCGGTTCCTTGCGTAACACTGCAGCAGTCTTAGCTGCTGAGCCCTGTAGCTCCATCCCCATGTCATAGGTACAGATGTCAAGGCTGTCTCTGGATTTTTCAAGTCTTTAGTCATTTTGGTTCCGGAGAACGGAAGAAATTGAAGTGAAAAATGAGAGCTCTGGAATTTTTCCTTTAGTAAAGAAAGAACTATCGTGTGAAGTGCTCTGATACATGATTTTGCAGTCCCAAAGTACAAAGCATTGTTAAAAACCTAAACAGAAAGCCTGATTTTCATGCAAAACATAGCACAGTCTGTGCAGATGCTGAGGGGAAAGTTAGTTGCTTTTCCAGGAGCAAGGTTGCCCTCCAGCCTCATGGGAGAGAGGCAGTTTCAGTGCTGGTGGAACAGGTAGAGTGGTTAGTGTGGAGTGCCAGGAGCACACCTTCCTCACCTTGGACTAAGCCTTCCCGCTGCATGGCTGTCATGGAGGTTCCTGGAAGAGGGAAGGACTCTGTTTTCCTTTGGGGGAGAAAGTTGCAGTCGTGACTAACCCACAGCACTGAGAAATAATTGTTGATATCAGCCTTTTTTCAAGGCAGCGAGGGAAGAGGCAAGGAAAAAAAAAGTGGGTGCATGGGCGAATTTGCTGGCATGTGCAGAAAAGGTGGAACTCGGTTCCATGCAGGAAATAAACTAAGATGTGTAACATCCCCAGTAACATTTCATTTGCTATTCAGGCAGGACCTTTTTGAAGTCAGTGGGAGTCTTTCCACTGCTTTCATGGGATTTTGGATCAGGCCCATCCAATTGTTTGGATTGCTGACATATATTTGGCCCTTTTACTTCTTGCTTTTTATGAAGGCTGCACGGGAAAAGCATCAGTTTCCCTTCTGCTCAGAAATTACCTCGTGCTGTAGCTGCAACCTGATGTGTTGTGAATGGGTGGACCGAGCAGCCTGGTATTTATTTACCCATACTACTTTTGGATTTACTTCAGCAAAGGAGTTTGTGCAAAGGAGTTTGTGACACAGTGCTCTGGGAAGGTGGACACTGGGAAAGAAGGATCTGTCCTGCTGAGCAAGGGCTGCTTTAGAGAGAGATACTGTAGCAGGAGCAAGAGCATGCCCTAACCCTATCCACATACACTACAGCTTCCATCTCAGCACCTGCAGCTGTGCTCTGGGCCAAGCAGAGGTTTTTTGCATGGTTTGGAGTGAGGTTGAAGTTGTGTTAGTCTTTAGTTTAGAGATCACAACTCTTCAGGAAAAAAAAAGAAACAACTCCACCTGCTCTACAAACTCAGGGCAATGCCATTCTTTGTCTGTCTGTCTGCAGAGGAGAATGAGGAGAAGCAGGGAGATGATCACAGAGGAGGGTAGCAGCAAGGTCAAGCCTGTGAGTTCCCATTGCTCTGCCTGTTTACAGTTTTCCAGACAGACCTTTATGATTCAAAGTATCCTGGGGAAGAAGACAGTACTGGAATCCTAATCATCCTTTTAAAAACAAAACAAATAGCTGAGATTTTATTTTTAATGTCTAAGAAACAAGTGAGAGGCCCAGTGTCTATCTGAATGTAGAATCAGTCAGTGCTTTAATGCACCCAGAGTTAGAAGTGAACCTTTGTTTTTCCTTGAGGTCAGATAAGCCCCTGAGTGTGCCAGGTGGGTGTTACTGGCCTGCTGCTCCAGACTTCTTGGTGCTAACTCTGCTGCAGCATTCTGGCTTTGTGATGTCCCTAGTTTGGAATTTCTTGTGCTGATATTTTTTGTGTGTTCTTTCCAAGATGCTATTACTTGGAATTTTACTAGATGCTGCTGACAAAACTCAGGGGACTGGTGTCATGACTGGGGCAGCCTGTTATGACTGCTTAGGACTTCTGGATAATAAGTATGGAACTGGTTTTGATGAAGTGCTTATCTGTGTGGTGAGTCAAGAGGATACCCACCCCTTCTCACTATGCAAGAGGTGAAAAAACAAACAGAAGCATTTAGGATTAATGTCTGTGCTCTGACTGGGACAGGCTATGGAAACACCAGACTGGCAGGATGAGAGGAGGAACTTTTGCCTCCATCTCTTGGAGAGGCTCTGTTCCCTTAGAAGAAACTCCAGGAAATGTTGTGCGTAGAAGAAGGACTGAATTGCTTGAAGAGGATGAGATAGTATCAAGGAACACTAAAGAAGACTGAGAATTGCATGCAGTTATGGTTATTTGGAGCAACTGTGAGGGTGTCCTCTGTTCTCAGGAGGACCGCAAGCAGGTTTAGCACAGATAGCGTCTCAGGGATGGCTCATACAGGTCCAGCTACAGAAAGATGCCAGAAGAGAAAGACAATACTGTTAAAGCAGCCTCCACTCACTCTCACAGGAAGCTCACCACGCAACAGAAGTGCACTGAATGTCCAGCAAGGGATTTCTGCAGGGGTGATCACAGCTTCACCGGGGACCATCATGTAGGAGCGATGAATGTGCATGAGGCACAGGACCCCGATAGCACAGAGGAGCAGCTGAGTTAAGGAGCACTGTTTCCATCAGCACTCCTGTGTTGCCATGTACAGGGTGTGTAGACAGACAGGCTGCTAGCACGATGCTTGGCTCGTGAGTGAAAGAGTTGTGACAGAAAGGGGAAAATCTTCAGGCACCTTTTAGTGTAATACCTGTTGAGGAGTTTTAATGTCTTCATCTCTCTACTATCTGAGCACACAATTTCTATCCATGGCCCTATGAATTCTTACCTCTCACAAAGTATGGTTGTGTTCTACAAGTACCCTTGTGCAATATGACCACAGAGCATTTAGAACAATAATACTGTACAAGCTGTAGTGTTTCCTCCTGGATATCGGTGAGCTGCAAAGCTGCCAAAGGACATTCCACAGGCAGAGGAAATTGAGTGTAGGTGGGCAGCCCACAGCTCAAGTGCATACTTTATAAACTCTTGGTTTTTATACTTACAGCCATGAGTCACACAATCATCGTCCTGCTATCACACTGTTGGGTGTGGTGGGGTTTTCTTTTAACTGGAATGTCACATAAAAGTTGCCAGTATTTCCCAGAAGCTTGATTTCTGAAAGAGGGAGAAAATAAAGCAAACCTAGCTAGCTGACACATGTTTTCAAATACTTCACTTTTGCACCGTTTGGGTTTTTTTAAGTGCCAAAAAATATTTTTAAGTATTCTTGTATTGTCTGAGGCTGAGGGACTCTGGCAGAAAAAAAGAGACTTGGACATCTCTGCTGTCTGATGCCAAACAGATATCTTTCAGTATTAGATAAGAGCTCAGTGCTGAAGAACAAGGGGCTTTCTAACTGGCCAACATCACCAGCTAGGTAAGTATGCAGTCACTCGCAGGAGGCATTTATAAAATATTTAAATATTGTGCATATACAAAATATTTTGCCCCCAAGGATTGACCCAGTCTAGCATAAGATGAAAATTGTTTGGATTTTGTTATGCCTAAATCAAGTTTTTAAAGCAGAAAGCCTTTTCCAGGAGACCTCCTAGGGTAGTGTCTGGTGCAATCAACACTGGTTATGAGCAGCTCCAAGTGACCGTCCCGTGGTGGCTGCCTCCAGTCTGTGTGCTGCTCTCTGTCACCGGGTGTTTCTGTGGGCTCTGCTGTCACCACAAGTGAGTGGGCCTGGCAGGAGCTCCTCAGAGACTGGGAAGGAGCTCTATGGGCCTTGAACATCCCCCCTGATCCATACCTGTGCCAGTCCTTTTCCAGTACCTGCTATCCATGTTGCACACAAGAAACCTTCATTCCCTACAGTGAACAGTCCCAAGGGTCTTCTGCCAAAGCATCCTCAGGGATTCTGCTTCCCCTGGGTTTGTCTCCTGGGGTATTTCAGGCAGGGAAAAGTTGGAGCGATGCCTTGTTCAGTGATGTCTTCCAGCTCTTTTCTTCTCTTGTGATGGAAGAATTCTAACTCTGCCTCTGAGGTCTTCCCCAGCCCGCTGCAGGCTGAGTCCCCGTGAGGCATGGACCAGCACCAGCTGACAAGTCTCCTCCAGCTGGCAGGAACTGGCTTGTAGTCAGACAGGCAGAAATAGAAAGACTAAAGGAGTATCAGGAATGATAGTTCTCTCTTTTCACTTGGTTGCTTCTTAGATTGACCTGTTTTAAAAGCCATTAATATTCTGACAGCATAAATGAGGAGTATCCAGTTCCATTTAGATGATGTTAGGAATTCATTCTCTACTTTGAAGCCATTCTTTCTGCTCTCTGCTTTGTCCTTCAAAGACATCCTAGAAAATGCAAACCACTTTACTCACACTGCACAGTCTCTGTGTAGTCCTGCTGTTGCTTTTTTTTCTAAACTGCACCCCAAGGGAGAATAAAGTCCATAGGAATGCCACCTAGCCCCGAGACAACCCAGAAAACAGGTGTCCTTCTAAGCCATGAACCATTCTCCATTTGTAGAAGTACTAGCCCAGAGATGATTCAATAATTTCATTGCTGGAACCAAGTACTTTGTAGGCAACACTAATGGTGAGGAGTGGGGAGGCGATGGCTTTTTTTTTCCTGAAGATAAAATGAATTTCTGATAAGTGTAATGCAGTAATTGATAAGAAGAAGACAAACGCTGTCTTTGTGTTGTTCACTTTAGTAGCAGAGCAAGCCTTGACTAAGCAGCAGGGTCCCTTGACAGCTACCAATATTGGCTTGGCCAAGTACGACATCTGGGTACTTCCTAAGCCTGTCTTCCCTTCATTTCCTTCTAGTGCTCCAGGGCCAGATCAGCAGACAGGAGCCATTTTCAGAAGAAAATACCTTTCATTTTCTGTGACTCAACCTCCCTTCTTCCTTGGGAAGCTAAGGAGTGTTCCAGGTGATGTACTGGTGTCATCTGGATGCTGGCTTAGGCAGCTGGGACCTCCTAGTCCTATGCAGTCACTGAGCGTTTCCTGACGTTGTTCACTGAACAGCTTTTTGCTTCATCACTTTTTCACTGAAAACCTTTTCCCACTGCTATTGCAATCTCTGTTATCCTTGTGGAGGCTGCATTTCAGTGGTTCAGTGACTACGTGCGAACTATCCTTTGTACCAAAACATTTAACTTACTGCTTTGCCATGTGAAATGAGCAGTCCCACAAAAACACTACATGTTATCAGTTGCTGAGTTTATTTTCTTCCTTTGGAACAGGAATGAATGAAACATTTGTGATGAATAAGACTCTATTACTCATAGCTTGTATTGCTAACTAATCTGAATCTCAGATGAGTGTTTTTCCCCTGAAGAACAGATATTGTTCTCTCTCTGGCCAATTTGCAGCTTGAGAATTGCATTTGGTTTGTTACTTCTCCCCGTAGATTCAGCTGATGTGCTGCTCTCCTTTGCCTGCTCCTCCACCCATGACACAGTGACTTGTACTGCATGTTGTACCCAGACAGTGCTTTAAGCCATTACCTTTTGGGTTTGCCCACCTCACAGTCCCTAGCAAAGCTGAATAAGCTAGGACTCTGTCCATGCTGCTGAAACTAATAAAAGCTTTTCCATTAATATTATTGGGAATTTAATCTTCTTTTGGGATGCTGCTGCACATCCTGCATACTTGTTGACTTTTAGCAGGACCAAGTGGCACAAAGCCACTACAGCCCAGGCCAAGAATGTGCTCTTAGCACATTCTTAGTGGCATCATTTGAAGGTCTTATCCTTAGACTTGTAATGCATTCCAGGAATTAGGTATGCAAGGTAGCAGAGATGTACAGCTCAGTACTGTAAAAGCAGGAAGATAAACAGAGTTGTGATATTTAGCCAGCTCAGTGGCTACTGTTGTCCAGTCCAGTGTACCAAAAAGTGACCAAAACAAAGCACTTCAAAGAAAGGTGCAAAGAATCCCTCGATTCCACATTAGGTAATTATGGGATAATTGTTGCTAGTGATTCTGCCAACCTACCATACTTAACAGCTCACTAGTGCACTGAAACTGACAGGTGTATGGAGCTTCTAAAACTCTCACATCCCTTTTGAGAATATTTCTGGTACCCGATGTTCTTGTTTTCTGTGCCAGTGGCCGATCCTTTTGTCTCTGAGATGTCTGTGGGGCCACGAAGCTGTGCTGCTGAAAAACACTTGCTGCTGGAACAAAGGACATTGTCTTCATCAGATCTCAGAGTGACACAGCCCAACAAGAAAAGCGAGCAGAGAAGTTTTTAAGGAATTGTGTTTCAGTTTCAATCTTCCATGAAGCAACTTGTAGAAATAGATGATTATTTTAAGAATTTTGGAAACACCTTTTGTCTGTGTGCTTTCCAATAACCTAGCAGTTCCGTTTGTTTTCTTCCCTCATGTAATAATCATGGGCTACTTCTCTGTGCTTGCTAAGTATGTTGACTCTTCACCAGATGTTTACCCATTAGTGCAGCCCGCACTAGAGATTACTCAGTTCAGCTGAATCCCAGGTTTTGCTCATTTTGTGGCACGCTGCTCATTAGGCAAGATGAATGGTGTTGTCTCTGTGTAGAACAGTGTCTGTGCTGTCTCATTTTCAGTTTGTATCTCATTACAGATGTCCAGTTTCTGTGGTCACCGAGCTTCCTCTTGTTGCTTGTTAGCTTTCCTCTTAGTGTTATCTCTTTATCTTTCAAGGATGCAGTAGTTACCTCTGCAGGGCCAAGGATCTCAGTAGGTAGATATTTTTTTTTGCTGAGGGAAAGGCACACACATATTTTAGCATTTAATGAACAGACTCTGAAGAGGTGCATTTAAATCAGCACTTAGGGTCGAAGGTATATGAAGATAGAAAGATAAAATATTGTCATCAGTGGCAAGAGAAGTTAGATGAAATAAGGTCAGGGGGATACTATGCTGTAAACATAGAGAGATAAAATGCTTAAGTGAAAAACTTCTTGATCCAGTTTATGAAACACCAGAATAACTTTTGTAGAGCTAATGCTGAATGCAGGTGCTATAGAGAGCTGAGACAAGGGATGGCTGCTCCTTCCTCATGTAATGGACACGTGAAGCTGTGTTGGGTTGGAGAGATATTTCCCACGGGATAATGGGGTGAGAGAGACACTGCAGCTACAGCCTCCTTACACACCAGGAAGCTGATGGGTAGGATTTGGACTTGTTATTCTGTCTTCTCACTGTGATAACTTAGTCTCCCTGCCAATGGTCTCATGACATTGCCCTGCTAATAAATTCCCGTGGTTCCTTCCCATGCCATTGCCTACCTGCACCCACCTACTTTAGCCCCTTGAGAATCCCATTTCTGGGAGCTGCACTGCCTATCCTCAAGCTGCATGTTCCTTCAGGCATGAGGAGACTCTTTCCTATATCAAAATTTCTCAATCTCCTTTGGCACTGAGGTAGTGGTAGCCAACATTTCTGCAAGAGGAAGTCCAGGCAGTAGTGATACGATTTACCTTCTTTTATGGGAGAAGGTCAAAACCCCTGATGTTGTTGTTTGCTTTTCTAAAGGACCCTTGACCTTTGGGAGTGGAGAGTTCATGCATTTCTGCAAAGCAGGTTCCACTAAGGAGTTTCCAGTGTGTCATCGACAAAGTGATGTACTCCAAATCATCAGGTACATGCTTTGACTCTTGCTAAAGAATCTGACTTCACTGCTTCCCTTTATTCTTCACTGGCTCTCTCACCTGCTTTTGCAGAGTTCTGTTTTCCCTCTGTGTGTCTTATCTTGGTCATGCCAACTAGATGCTTGCATATCATCCTCCTTCCCCCAAGCGTTATTTTCTCCTGATGGTTTGTCTATACTTTGACTCCTTCTTCCTTGGTGACTTAGTTCTCATCTCACTGCTTTGCCAAAAAAATATTTGCCTTTTCCTCTAGGTGTTTCCCTTTAGTTCGTGACCGACAATATACCCACCCTGGTTTCTGCAGGAGGCATTGTTTGCTCTCTTCTCCCACAGCAGTGACAGCTCTTGCAGTCTTCAAAGTGAAAGTTTAAATACCTGTAGAAGTTCCAGGGATCAGACTCTGTGGCCCTCAGCTGTTATTCACAGTATCCCCCCCTTGTAGGAGGATATACAGGAGGATATATCTCTTGGATGTACAAAGTTTTACTTAAACATGGTCCCAGATGAAGTACAGTACCTGCACTCTGTGAGTGGAGTGACGGTCAGCTTCTGAGCTGATGGTGCCTAGGTCCAATTCTGTCGTGAGCTTATCTGGATCAGATGATTAAAAACCATCAGGATACATCAAAATCAGGATGTCATTCTGAATTTTAGAGGCTAGGTGTGTTCCTTGTTGTGCATTTGGAAGCAAGGAAAATTTCAGGTGATGTAGCTTTGCAATTGCACTCTCAGTCTTCACTCTTCCTGCAGCATGGAGAAACCAATTCCCACTCTGGACTCAGGAATAAGGATCAAGTAACTAAACAGGAAGGAACAAAGGGTTGGATGTTTGACTATATTGTCTAGTTGGTGCCATCTTTTAGGTGGCTTTTTATAGCCCCTTGTGACTCTAACAGGCTAGAGCATCCTTGAACTGGCAAATGGCTGCCCCTGCAGAGGCAGCATACATGCAAAGGCAGAGTTCTTTTATACAGGAGGACCCCAGGGAGCAGATGGACCAAGGTGCAGTGATGCTCTTTAGATATCAGGGAACATTCTCATCATGGCTCTGCACATCCATACTGTGTTGCTTAGTGAAGAGGGCAAGTTGTCATTGGCAACAGTAATGCTGCATTCCCGTTGCAAAACAAATGCAGTGGAGATGAGTGAGAAAATTTGTCCAGAATGCCTTTTCTGCTGGGTGCAGAGAATGGGAGAGGGCAAAGGGGAAACCCCTGTACAATAAAAGACATATTCTACCAGGCTGACTACAGAATAGAAAGAAGGCACTCATTGAGATACCCACTTTAATGTACATCTGATTAAAAAAAAAAAGTTCAAAATGATTTTTCAAGGTTAATTGAACAGGAGCAGGGTTATTTTTTTTCCTTGTTTTTTTCCCTTTTTCTGCACAAAAGCTTTTCTAGCTCTTCTATTTGAGCGTTCTCCCAACATGATGTACAAAGCAGTGTATCTCCTGCCTTTAAGAAAAGCCATTGGGCTCCACATGTAGAGTGGGATTTCTTTGAGTTCATGTCCACTCCATTCTATTTATTGGACTTTTATCTGTGCATTGGGGTGCACTGAAGCACATGTGCTGACAATAGGAAACATTCTCCCACTTCTTCAGTTTCTTTCTGACTGAACAGGAGCTGAAAGCTGTGTAAAGTAACAGGGCATTTTGATTTCCCACTGCCATTCTTGGGGTGGATTTGTACTAGAATAACAGCCAAGCTGTGTATCTCTGGTTTCCCACTGTAACTCCTGTTGAAATAAAGAAAAGAGGCTACTTCAGCAATTAAATTGGAAGATGTCTCAAAAATAAGTAACATCTCTGTGGCTCCCAGCCCCAGAGGCTCCATATGGACTTGCCCAGCTGGGCATACATGGAGTTTTGGCTCTAGTTCAAGAGGCACAACTGCTGTTCACATATGTGACTCCATTTCTGCCTCATCCACCCCCACAAACCATCCCAGTATCCACGTCCGTAAAATTTTAACACTGGCTTACTGCAGATGAAAGATGGGCACCAGCCCCAGCAGGTCACTATAATCTCTGATAAAATATCCACTGGTGTTAGCAAGAAGATCCCTAGGGAATATGTATTCTGGAGAAACAATAATTAAAGAGATGACTAGGGCAATTGCACTTGATTGAAGGGAGAAATACTTTTTCTAGCAGAAAAAGGAGCACTTAAAAATGTTCGGCCAGACGAGGACAATTACTCAGCTGGTGATGTGCAAGTACAGAAGGCAGTTAATCCATTTTCAATCGTTCTTGCAGTCAGGAGAGTGACTGGAAAACACCACCAGGCTGGCTCTTGCTCTGAGAGCAGTTAGGAGAACACCTGTGATGGCTTGGACAAGGTTGGTTGGGCATCGACCCCTCTCTTCCTTCCATCTGACTTCTCACCAGATGTATTCTGTTGGTAGCAAGGTGTTTTCTTCTACCTGACAAGCCTGCAGAGGTAGCCTGGAGCCTAAGCATGAAGAGGGGAATTCCTGTCTCCCTCCCCAAAGTGTTGCCTGTAACACACAATCTGCCTGCAAGGTTTAGATGGCAATGCTCTGTTGTTTCAGGAGCCTGCCCCATGTACCACCCCTGCCCGTGGTGGTGTGCTGGCCCAGCAGGAGAAGCTGTTCCTCCTGCCATAGAAAATACACAGGCATGACTGAAATGCATACAGAATAAAGTGGCTGAGTAAAACAAAGCTGTTTCTGTGGTCTTTCCCCCACTGATGTGTTTTAAATACTGAATTGCACAATCTCTGCCTTTCTTTCCCTTTCCCTTTCCTTTTTTTTTTCCTTTTTATTTTTATTCCCCCCCCTTGGTTGCACTAGGATCATGAAGGGAGAGTGAGTGGGTTTGTAAGTGAGAGAAAAATGACAGTTTTCTACATATACTCAGAAGCCTTTGGAACCAGTCCATCCTGGGATTTGTCTGCATCAGGAACCAAACCACCTGCTTGGATTGTCTTTAATTTGCACGAGTAAAACACTTCAAACTTGCTTATGTGTTAGAAAAGAGGGAAGAGAAGGAATGCTTGAGCACTGGCAGCTTCCCCATCACCCCCCCTTTCCCTGTAACTGAGGATCTGAGTTCAGATCCTCCTTCGCACCAGCACAACAGAGAAGTCTCCCGGTTTGGTCTTGTTTAAGGAGGATTCCAAACCACTGAAGCGCTGCCATAAAGGATCAGCTGCAAGCATTACCTCATCACCATGTAGTGCTATTGGCTGGAGATAACTGCAGGTGGGGTGGTGGTGCCTGCCCACTTGGTGAGCGCTGGGTTTTCTCATTCTCTCTTTCTTTCAGGACAACTGACCCTTTTAATGGATGTCACCAACAGGGACAGGCTGCCTTTGGGGAAGCGTGGAATAGAAGCTGGGAGGAGCAGCACAAATGTGATTATAAAGAAAGCAAATGAGATCAGTAGAAACAAATTAAAATTAAATAAATAACTCCTTAAATGCAATAAGCAATTGTGTATTCCATCTAGCTATTAGTATTAAATCCCACAGGATGACTTAAAAAATCACATAGTCATTAGAATACATAGAGCTTCTTTTTTTTATTAAGTCTCTGTATGCTTCCTGAGGAAAAATCATTTCATTTTTATTCAGGAACACCCTTTGTCATTGGCTTTCATAAAAGCCATCACTGATTGCAGTGAGCATGAAAAGCCTGGTGATGACATTACTTATGTCTTGTGAGGACCTGGCTTCTCAGGGATTGAGAACATATTGCCCCGTTGGGAAGCACCAGGAAATTAGGATTTCAACTCTCAGGTAAATCCCAAACTCCTTTTTGGGGAATGAAGTTACCTCTCCTTTTAGAGACAAGCAGTGCACCAGCAGTTCAAGTCACCTGCTAATGTGAGAGCTGCATGAAAGCAGCAGAACTGAGACCAGAGACATTACCCGAATCCAAGCCATGCTCTTGCCACTGGCCTTGGTTTTCACTTAGATCTCACTTCTGTGAAATTCCTCTTGGCTTGAAAGCAATTCAGTGTAAATTAAGAAAGCATCTCAAGGTTTCTCTCTTGAATAACGTGGCCAGGTGCAAACCCAGTTCCGAGACCCTCTTACAAAGCTGTATGCCATGTGTGCTGCGAGTGGCCCTTAATCCTTTATTTCCTTTAGGGTGGTTTTTAACAGGGGACTGAATTTTCTCTCTCTTTGTCCCTCTGATGTCGTTTCCTTTGTTTCCTTTTAGGAGCAGCACAAGGGGATAGAGAACAGACAAACTGCATTATCCTGGTAATTAACTATCTCAGCAATATAGTGGCACCACAGCAGTGCTAATGTCATGTAACAATTTACATACATTAGTTTTCATGTCCCAAGGAAGCAATTTCTGTAGCATTTAAGAGAAAAATAAAGAGGAAAATAAGAGAGGGAAGAAGGATTGAACTGGGGCAAATATGTTATTTTAATTCATAATTGCATTCAAAGAAGGAGAATGAATGAAGCCCTAAAAGTACTTGGAACCTTGTTAACATGGATGAAATTATTCTTAAAGCAGTTAGTTCACAGTGATGATCCAGTCTGGAGAGCTATTCATCACCTTTAGAAGCCACTAATTTCAACCAGTGCTGTGGGTGCAGACCATCTTACCTGCATGCAATGTCATGGCCCCATGTGCAGCACTTGTGATGCTGCACGGGCTCTGCTCCCTCCTTGTGCTGCTGCCTGGCTTGTGGATTTCAGTTTTTGCAATGAAAAGAGCTTGGAGCAAAAGTGAAGGTCTCCAAAACCTATTGCCCTATCAGGTGATCGTGTAGTAGCAGTGTTTCCACTGGAGAGACAGAAGCTTTGGCAGTAAAAATGTATCTGTTTCTGTCAAACTCCTTTGTGCCCTGGGCTCCTTTACACAGCAGGGCTGTTAGAAGGGATGGAAATAGACATCTGGACATCAAGAGCAGATAGGGGCTCTCAGATGTGGGGTACAATGAAGCTGGCCAGAGGGAGGGAAAGATACACTAGCTATAGCTGGTGTGCTGCTGCAGCTACCAAGTGTCGTCTGCCCCTGCACTCCAGGCCTGGTGGAGAGCTTCAGCAGAGGAAAAAGTAAAGCTCCTAGACAGGCAAACCCCAAACCCCTACTTTCCATCAATCTAAACCAGTACGTGGTGGTAGTGACACCACCAGTGATGCCACCCTATGATTATTCCAGCACGCCTTTGAGCCCAGTTGAAACGATTCAATCTGGCATCATGTGGTCCTTAAATTGTCTTCCTGTTCTTCCTGATGATTTACTCTGTGACTTTAGGAAAATTACTTAATATCTATGTGCCTGAATTTGCCCATCCTTAAGCTGAGTGTATGAATTAAAGAGCTTCCTCAGAGGGACGTTGTGTGGTTTAAATAAATTCATGCTTGCAAAGTAATTTAAGATTTCTTATTAAAAAAAATGCTAGAAAAGTGCAAAACATTGTAATTAAAACAGAGAGGACACAAAATAATAATAATCAAAAGGCCCCGAAGCTGCTGATCACTGTAAAGGGGGAATATTTCTACCTGAAGTTACTAATAAAAACATCAATCACAGTATTACAAAGTACGGTTTTTAGCTACACAGCATTAGTTACTATTATGCTATTTATTATTCTGCTTGGTATTTCCATTGTCTTTGTACAGGAAGAAAGATCTATTGAGCTGATTTACTGTGGACTGGCATCAAAAGGAGATCAGCATTATGCCCACAGTAAGTCACACGAGCGTAAAGCCCTGGCACACATGTTTGTAGGGCTATCTTTGCTCCCAGCAGAAGTCTGTAGCGTGACTTGCCTGAGGGAGTGCGGAAGGTTTGGTGGAACTGGGGCCTTGGTGTGCAGGAGCAAGGGGATGAAAAATCCTCCTCTCACCACAAGCAATGAAGCACACACCGAGTCCCAAATCCTTGGAGAGAAAACAGAAATTGTGCCTTTTCAGCTCTCATAGATTTCATTATGCAGCACGGGAAGCACAGGGATTGGTGTGACCTTATGTGCATCCATAAAAAGAAGGCTATCTGGGCACGGCCAGGAGGCAAGGACTCTCGTGAGGTACTTCAGAGAAAGCTGTTGAAGAAGCAGCAGATGACCACAGAAGGCTAAGCAAGAACAGAATTTGCCTTCTGTTCATCAAGACACAATCCTTTTGTATCTGGATCCAAAATCTGAAAACTTTGGATCCCAAAAGCAAGACCAAGAATGTTCAAGGCTTATGTCAGTTGGTTCAGCTGTAAACCCTATAAACCACAATCCTTACTGTGCAGCCTGTGAGGCCAGTGTCCACCCTCCCTAACAAGGGAGGCAGGTGATCCCTTGACAGGGAGGGCATCTGCCAGTAGGTCAGTGCCAACTGTCAGCCTTTGGCGAAGGTGCAGGGGCTGACATACCTTACAGATGGGGACAAGTCCTCAGGCAGTTGAGATAGTCAATGGGTTTTTGTGCTTCCTGTACAGGCAATACCAAATGAAGGGCTTTTCAATCTTTTAAATAAATATGCCTTTCCTCTTATGGGGCAACTTAAGCATCTCCTGTCTTCAGAGGCCAATGCTGAATTGAAGGAGAAGAGATAAGAGAGAGTTTTCACTATTTGGAAATGTAAGGGCTGAAGTCAATCTTTGAATTTCAGTTTCCTAGGTATGTCTATGAAACTTGGCTCTGATGTGGGTAAAAATAAACCAAACATTTTTACTGTACTCTAGGAACAGACTTTGTTTTCATGGAATTGTACTTGATTCCTCCTGAGACAAAATCAGTTCTGGGGCAGGAGAATGTCAGAAGCTGCCTGTTCTGGGCATAAGAGCAAAACGTTCCTGGGTGACCATCAGGATCTCTGCTGATGCCAGTCTCTGAGTTTTGAGAGTTCTTTGGCCTTAGCTTCCCATTTTGCAGCTGGGGAACTCAAGCAGTGCTGGTCTTGGGACAAGAAGCACCCAGAGCCTTTTTCGTGTAAGGTGATTCCTGGTTCATCCTCAGAGGATGAGCTCCCAGGAAAGCAGATCACAGAGAGTGTCCGGTTTAGGGAGGGCTGTACATGCTGTATAGCTCTTGGGCATTGTGTTTCAATGAAGTATACAGTTTAGAGATGTAACAGGGAATGAGAAAGAAAGGGATCATCCGTTTCTATTGAAAAGACAAAAGGGGGAAGTATTCCAGCCCTCTGCCACAAAAATACCTTACCGTGTTAGTCAGCTGAGTGATTGCAACATGTTTTGACAGTTCTGATGCCAAATCTGTGACTGAAATACCGAGGAAAGCCAGGTGTCAATAGTCTTTCTGGCAACGAGCGACACCCCAGATATATTATTTTTAAAAGCCTTTTTTGTGTTAGATAGCTTGGCATCCAAATGTTTACAAACCCAAACTCTGAGTACCCACATTCTGGGGAGTATTTTGTGGGTCTGACAGCAGCTGTGTTTCTGGAGTCTACAGAAAGCCTCAGCATTTGTGTTGTGAAGGTAAATGTAGGGGTGCCTTCATTCAGAGCAACTTCACAGAACAAGTATTTCTTAGTGTTGTGGGCAGACGTGACCCAGCTGTGGAGCTGGGACTCTTGTCACGTGAAGTAGTTCATGCCTTCAAACTAGTCTCATCTGGGAGAAGGAAGGAATAATAATTAGAATATTAGAATATAAGAATATTAGGATATTAGAATATAAGAATTAGAATATTAGGAATAATAATTAGTGGCAATCTGGGTATCACCCTTCACTTCAATTTCTCAAAGTATATTGCAAAGGTGGCCAAACTCTCCTTTTCCTCGTTCTCACTAATGTCAAGGGTATAAAGCCAGGACAGAGGTGTTGCATGTGGCTGAAGGGAGTGATGGAAGAGGTGGGAGTAGGGTTCCTATGTTCTCTGTGTTCAGGGATGTTCCAGGCTTAGGAGAGCAGATGGAGGCTGACAAATGGACTGGAGACAATGCTGTAATCGTGGTCTCTCTACTCGCTCCCCTGCTAATTGTTGGAGTCCTGTTCTGTGCCAGAGGAGGGAATTTGGGAAAGGGCACCAAAGCGCACAACTTATACGGAGAAGTGAACATCAGTATGTCTGTAGGGGAAGACACAGCTCTTGCTTAGAGCCATCTGAAGTACCAGAAGATTTAGGGCTCACTGTATTGAACTTTTACTTATTTTAGCATTTCATTTTGTCAATAAGGCACAACTATGCTGGCTGGACAATTACAGGTGTAGAAGCATGAAAGAGCCTGGTTTATTTTCTTCCTGTAAAAGGCCACTGAACTTCATCCAGTTACTTGCAAACTGATTTCAGCGATTCGTGCTTGGCTGATGCACGCTTGATCCCCATCTGAGGATGTCAAAGATGCAGGAGTCACCATTTCCTTTGGTGGTTTATTCCATGAGTTTGTGTCTCTTACTGGAGGGGCTAGGGATGAGCAAGGTAGGAGGAAAGACTGAAAATAGGGGTTATTTATGCCTAAACTTAATGTTTGACCATTTACTCTTGCTGCTTGTTTATCCCAGGGAAATAATTTCTCTATACTTTGTCAAGTAATTTCTTGATGTTTGTCCTTTACCGTGACTTTGTCGTTCTAAGTAAGCTGAGCTTCTTCATTCTCCCACTGTACCACATTTTCTCTGGCCAACTGAAAACTTTTCCAGCTTATTTCTGCCTCGTTTTCAAGTTTCAAGTATCATTATTAAAATTTAGATAACAGATTTGTCTACAGTATTCCAGCATTGGTCTTGGCAGTCTCACATACTCTGATAAATATTCAGATACTCCTCTCTTCTTGTAAAGTGTCAAAAGCCATGGAAACAAAAGTGAAAATTCCATTTTTTGGAGTTCCAAATATAGCTAATTGTTTAGAATTACTTGGTGTGGAGTTCTCAAAGTAGGAAATGAAACTATACTGGATAGGTAAAGGAAACAAGACAAGAGTCTGAAAATAGCCAACTGTTTGAGAGCAGCTTATTTCCCGTATCTCTAAACCTATTATTAGGCCAGTCACTTACTGGATGAGCTCTTGGTGTACTTCTCTAAACAAGGTCTCAGTAAAGGAGGTGTAAGTGAAGTCTGGATGAAACACAGTCTGCCCATGTTGCAGCTCTGTGCTTTCTGTGTCTGCACCTCTGCTGGGGTTTATATTCCTATGCACATCACTGCACAGCTGCTGGTTGCTCCAGTTATCCAATCTTTCATCTTCTCACTGATCCGTGCAGATCATGAGTGGAGCCTTTCTCTTCCTTTGGAAGAGATGGTTAAGCCATAAGTGTGTCTGTATTGCTAATTTTAGGAGGACTTTACATAAAACTAAACACTATTATCACGCTAACAGTGATCCACCTCTATAACTGTTCTGAGTGTAACAGTCTAGGATTATAAACAACACCTACAAGCAGATATTTGAAAACATACTTGCAAAAAGTTAGATTTCTTCTGCCTGAAAATGAGAAATGGCCAAACTGATACTGATCAGCCAAATTCTCAGTAGAGATTCTGGAGAACCCTCGAGACTCTGGCAACTTCTCTGAGGTGCTTAAAGAGAAGCAGAGCTCTCTGAGTATATAGCCAATAAACCCCAGAGCCAGTGAAGCAGAGAGTTTTATAACTTAATTAAAAATGGGTTATTTTTTATGAAAAAAAACAAACAAACATCAGAACAAGGCAAAATTCTTGAGTCTGAAAGGGATTGACTGCCCAACTATTATTTTTTTACAAGTGGATTTTTTTATATTAGGCTGGTGGACAATTCCTGCTGCCACTGCAGTCAATGAAAAGACACCAGGGAAAAGCAGAACTGGAATCTCTTTAATTGCCCATTTCTATGTGTATATATCTGTTTGTTTGCCCGACAGTTAGTTTTTAAGATAGTTTTCAAGGCTGGGCAAAGCACAGTTCCAATAAAAGTTGAATCGATCACAGATTTCTAGACCTCTTTTCTTGTCCTCCACTTTCACTGATTCTTTGTAGACTCCTGAGCTCTTTTTTTTCCCCTAAAGCAGGGAATGAGGGCTGTAAGCTAACAGGCTATTATTTATTACAGTCTGTAGTGGGAGTGATGACAGATGTTGATGGTAGTTTTTCATTAACAGTTAAGTAAAGCCAATAAGTGTTGTAATGCACTGTGCCATGACAGATGGTGAGCTGCAGGAAGAGCTTCTACCTCAACCAGTGCTCCATGATGTTTGTGTCCACTCTGAAATACCACCTAAGTAGAAGAGAGTTTTAAAAAGGACCACCTCTTCAGCTACCTTATTCCCACATAACTTTTCTGTCTCTGGAAATGTAGTCCAAGTATAAACTGCTAGGGTAAGACAGGCTGCTTGCCACCATAAAGAGGAGAGAATATCCCTTTCCATTGACCATTTGATTCCTACCTAGAGAACAATTTCTAGCCTATTTTATGCTCCTCTGCAGAACTGAGTGGATGCTAGACCCGGAATAAAGCACCAGCCCATGTTGAACCTCAAATTTTACAGCTTTCTCTTCCAGAATCAGTGGTGTAGGTTGGGGAAGAAATGCTCTTTCACATTATTCTTTATATCCCACTTGGCATTTCTCCTGCAATCTTGCTCACGTTCCTGGTGACTTAGTTTTCTACTCAGATTATACCACAGGCAAAAAGATGATCTCAAGCAGAGAAACTTAAGCCTGACTATTTAAAGTGGAATAATCTGAAGGAGAAAAAACAATATTTGTTTCTTGAATTTCAGTATTAACCTCCAGGAAAACTTATCTTTTTCTACCAGCATCCAAGGTCTAGGATTACTAGTAGTTAAGTTTTTGCTGGTACCGCTGCACAACTTTGGCCACTGTCATGATAGCTCCAGTACAGAACCTAGAGAGATGTTGTAAATGCTTCCCCAGGCATTTTGTAGTGTCTTGCATATCTGATGATATGATACACTTCTAGTATTGTAATTTTTATACTGAAAAGAACATAAACAACAAATTGGACCAGGGTACTAAATCTTTTAAGTAGTTCCTGAGTTTGCTAGTGGTCCCTGCTGTACTGTGAGTCAGGAGCTAGTGAAAACAGCAGTGCACACGTGGACCTTCCCTGCCAGTAAATGGGTTATTTGGTGCCTGAAGCATCAGGGCAGTTGCTGTAAGTTATTGCTGTTATATTGTGAGAATGATGCAGTCCCATGTTTCCAAGTGAATGCACAAACTTCATGAGTCATAGCTATGCTCTGAAGGGAGGGTCAGAAACTCCTTTTTGGTTTATCTGTACTGCAGTGCTTGGGAAGTTAAAGCAAAACAATTAAAAGTACAGAGTCATAGTCTGGGGAATCAGTATGCTGATGCCCATGTGAAAAAGTAACTCCATGCTGAAAACTAAGTTAGATTATTGTAGTTTAATCCATGTGCTCCAAGAAAGCTGCTTCTCCAAGAGTGGCTGGTTACAGCCCGTGTATTTCCCATGTCCCGGGTGCTTCATTGTTATCATTTGGTGAGGGACGTGTTTAAAAGTTGTATGGTTATGGTGCTGTGGTGGTTTGACCTTGGCTGGATGCCAGGTGCCCACTGAGCCTCTCTTTCACCCCCTCCC
>JANHFX010027708.1:0-59723 GCA_027560015.1 Chloroceryle amazona
GAATGTTTCCTGGCTGAATAACAAATTCCTTAAAACTTAGCATTTATCCAATTTTTTATTCAGAAAATAATATTGCTCTAATTGATAGCGTATAATGCTTGATTTGGAAAACCTGCTGTTCTACAGTTATTTTGCTACGCCGGGTGAATTTACTCTTCACCCAACTTACCCAGTCCTTTGAACTGGTCTTACATAGAACCAGTTATTCACACCCTGCTTCGGGTTTTTCTTGCTACGGTGACTTTCTTCTCTGAGAGGTACTTCTGTGAAATACGCACGGTAGTTGCATGGGCTGTTAAAATACAGTCTTGAAGGAACACCACCAGTTTGTTGCCTCTCAAACATCTATTCTGACTCCACAATGTAAACTTCCTCTTCACCTCATACAGCAAAGGAATCTTACATGTCTCCAGTTGAGAGCACCTGGGTAGAAGGATTTTAGAAAGATTCATCTTTGCTTGGTAGCTGGTTTGCTTTAAGGTGAAAAAAGCTGCCTAGGATGCTACGTGGAACAGAAAATGAATCGGCTTCTATTTCCTACGGACTTTTTTGCCTCTAACTATACAAAACTTTTATCTCAATATAGGCCATTGTTAAAAAGAAACTGCTGTGTCAGAAGGACCACTGCAGTGGCCACAGATACATGGTGTTTTTTGCGGGGAAGAAGAAAAAACATGCAACTAATACACTACTAAATGCCATTCCCCATCACTAAACCTCAGTCCCGGGAGTCTCTACCCAATACTTACCTCTCTGAATAATCCACTTGAATCGTATTAGCAAGATAACGTAGGACCAAGACTTCGTGTTATACCAAAACCTACTACTTTGCTCCTCAGATTATTTGCAAATTGGCTCATGAACACTTTTATGTATGCCTATCTTTTTACATTCTTCTAAGAGAAAATAGCAAATAGGAAGAAACTTGATAAAAATCACTTTCATCATGTTCCTTACACATTCCTCACATAGACTGACTCAAGCCAGCTGTGAAGACATAATCATTTAAATAAGAAAAACGTAGTAAGCAATTTTGCATTCCTGTTACATTGTGTCACAAAGTGACCAGAAGAAGCCATGATGGGACTGCCAACCCTGTATTATTTGCAACAGGAAACGATTTTCAGGCTTTTTGAATTTTATTCCTTTAACAGAAACCAACATGTATTCATTTTAAGGCAGTAGAAAAACACTACTCCTTACTGAGAACCTAAAATGCAATGTGCAGGAGTCATTTCTTCAAATTCAGATTGTGTAGATATTTTCACTGTTCACCATTTAGGCATTTGACAACAGGTATAATATGTAGGATAGATGCACTTGGTTGTTCATACTGACAACTCTAATGTTCGTTAAGACAAGCTTTGCAGACCTCCTTGGAGTGACGCTGCCATTAAATACTTTTTTTTTTTTTTATGGAAAAGATTAGCAGATCTGATTTTCACTTGGCTCAGCATTACAATAAAAACCCCAAAAAGGTTTATTTGATTATATAAAAATGGATGTCTTCCGTGTGTCAATTTCCCTTTAAAATTGAACCTCTAGTTGTACTTTGTGGAGTGAACCATTTGCATAGTTAAATAGCATAATAATATAAAGGAAGACTGATCTTAGCTTACATAACTTAACTGTATTAGCCATGATGTTATTCATCCTGGTGATTTCAGCGCGATTGCTTGTGTTAGGAAAAAAAAAGAACCTCACAAAAGATAGAAATACTTACTTTTGTTGTTGAAATTGCAGCTTATAAAAAGATTTTTGACCAGCTGCACATGAATAGCTGGTTTGCAGGTTTGTGTTCAAAGACTTAATCCTGTAACTTCAGCTGAAGTCACTGGGTGTTTAGTATATCTTTGAAAAGAAGAAAGTATTTTCTTCTAGGGAAAATGGTGTGAAGGGATGCACAGCAACTTCCTGGTAAAAATATTGCAGATTTTTAAAAACTGAAATACAGCGGGCTCTGTGTGCAGTAGAAAGAATATATTCTAGGTGGAAGAAACTTGTTAGCTCCATGAACAAAACCACTAGCAGGTTTGCTCATTAGCTTATTGGTGTTGCGTGTCCATTTTACATGATAAGTAAAAGGGAAAGAATTATCACTCTGCTAGGAAGAAGTATAAGTTTAAAGGATAAGGAGCAGGTCATTTGGCTGTCCTCAGATAAGAAAGGAACTGCTAATACTTGATGACTTCTTCTACGCATAGTTATGAAAATTAGGGAGCATAAAATAATATGTGGTACCGGATGGTTCTTAAGTTTGCCTCATAAAATAAATTTAAAAATATTTAAGGGCCCAGTACTACCAACTTTTACAATTTTTTTTTTCTATTTCAGCAAGACTGGGAGTAAGGTTTATTCATACCAGTAAGACTTTACAGGATTGCATCTTTAAAAATTGATAAACATTAATAAAATATTTCAATTGCTAAATTAAAGAATCACCTGGTACCATCTATTCCTTTAAGCTTCCCACATATTAATAACTGTACAAAAAATCAGTATATCACTTCTTTGATATTCACTTCCTCAAGTGCTGAAGTAAATTGAGTGACCTTCTCCTTATCCATTAATGAATACTCCTTTTACTAGAGGATCAATTCTTTTCATAGCCAACAATGGTATGAAATTCCTAATCTACATGTAGGTACATTAAAGAACTAAATCTCATAACAGCCTTATGTCTAGCAGTATGTGCTTAGCAGTTCAGAGGGAATATTTCTTCTGTTCATGGGTGAGAGAGTGATGTTTTGTGTAGAGGGCAGTGCAAAGGCATGTCAGCAGCACATTCTCATTGGGATTACTCCAGGCTCAAAAGGGAGGACACCAGCAGGGCCCAAAGAAGTACCCTATGTTGGGCCACAAGAGCAGCAAAAAGCATGTAATTTTGCAACATGGGAATATTAAAAGCAACACAAACTGCACTGTTCACACTATAGCTGTATTCCTAAATTGGCTACCTGCTTCTGCAGTCTCTCCAGGCTTGATGGTGCCAACAGTCTTCATGTTCCTCTCAGCCCATAGGTAATGCCACTTCATGTATAATTGATGAGGTTTTGCCCCAAGGAGATTAATAATGGAAAAAAGCCATTTTTGCAGAGGACCAATACAAAGCCTTTGTGTCTCTTAATCTCACTTAAGCCCTGCACTAGCAATGTGCAGACCATCTTGATTTCTAAGCACTTATGCTCTCACAAGGGTTTGAGAACTGGGCCTTCTCTTCAAGAAGTACCAGTAGCTTCTGTTTTTCTGTATTTGGCAGTTTCTATAACTTTGAAAGATCCTGCTAGTTTTGCACATAGTCCTTCTTCTACACAGTGAAGCGTTACTCTGTATTATAGAAGAGAGTTTCTGTTTTAAATAACAGGAAATCCTTAGACTGTCAATAATTCATTAGTTCTGAAAGAGAAATAGTGGTTGTAAATAAACTCAACTAGTTCAGCTCAAACTCCACCTAGCTCTGATTTAAAAAAAGTATAAGTAGGGAAGTATATTCTTCTGCTATGTGCCATCCGTTACTTTACATTGGTATTTTGGGCTGCTCACAAAATAGCATGCATTTCTGGAATACGTAAATACTGGCAAACTACCTGGAGAATAAATATATTTAATGATAGTCAAAACAGGTTAGTGGAAGTTAGGTCTTGTCAGACACAGTTGCTGTGGAATTTTTGATTATTTAGAAGATTTACATAAAAGATTACAGGTCTATACAAGAAAAGCAGCTGTATCAATAGGACATACTTGAATTTCTACAAGGCAGTTGACTTAATACACTTTGATTTCAAGCCTTACGTTACATGGAATTATCAGGCCACCCATTGCAAGGATTAAGAAGTGTCTCACTGACAAATTTCAAAATACATTCTTGTAAAGGGAAAGTTTCATTTGATGTGGGGAGCTTTCACAGCAGATTCAGATACAGTCTTCATCTAATTCTATTTTATATTGTTTTCAGCAGTCCAGGCCATGAGATAAAAGTTTTGCTTTAAAGGCTTGCATATAGACACAATGTATTTTAGCACAGTAAATAAAGATGATATATGACTTCTGCAGTGATTTGATTGGCTGAGTGATCCACTGTCCAATAAGCAGCACACTAAATTAATTTTACTACAGTCAAGTGCAAATTAATACCTCTGGGAACCAGAAGAGTGTAGGAACGGACACTGACTCAGAGAGCAGAGACTCGGGGGATGATAAAAAGCGATTACCCTAAATAATCACCACAAACGTGAGATCTCTGTGCAATGCTGTGGAAAGGACTGAGCACACTCCTTGCATGTTTCCAAAACATCAAGCACAGTTCTGGTGCCTGACCTTTAAAGTAAACAAGACAACATTGTAGAAAATCCAAATATTTGCAAGCACAAGTCTTGAGATGGGAGACTTACAGAGGACATATTCCACTTACTCGAGAAAATGTTGAGAGGATACAGGGGAAATATAACAGACAGTGGTGAGCTTTTTCACTCTTGCTGACAAAAGCACAGATAAATCCAGTGACTGGAAGTTTAAAGTTAGATGTAATCAACCTTGAAATCAGATGCAATTTCCTAGCAGTAAAGGTAATTAAATTCTGTAAGAGCTTATGAAGAGAGGTGATGCACTCACCATTGCTTGATCTTGTCCTAAAAACTGTGTCTTTCTTAAATATGTGCTTTACTTCAGCTTCTGGGAGAACTTCTAATGGAGAGAGCAGCCTCAAACAAGGAGGGAGAGAGGTTAACCTCATACTAGATACCCTGGTGATTCCTCTAGCCCTGCATCCAGAATAGAATAACATATCTGTGAACCTTCTTCCATTATGGATGAAGCAAGATGGCTTGAATTACACTCTGCCCACTCTGACATTTGCAGGTTGGCATGAAGGTAATGAGTATAATCAAATCCCATACTTGAGAACTCCAGTTGTCTGCCTAGAGCAATGAAGAAGAATCCCTTCTCCACTCCTTCCAGAGGATATTTGGCCTCATATATTCTTCAGTAGAAGTTTTTACCTTCTCTTGAAGGATGTATTATTTATTTTGCTGTATCCAGGAAGAGAGTAAAACAATGCAGAAAATTATCTTAGACATCGGATGCTTGGGCCTGAAATAAGCCAAGTCCAGGAGCAGTAGAGATTTTTCGAGTTCAGATTGTCATGGATGGTCGATTTTTTTGAGTGCATTGTTTCTGTGAATGCCTGGGAGTGTCACACCTAATCAGTTCCCAAGTATTGAAAGGATCTCGGGTATTGCTTTAGACACTTAACAGTTTGGTTTCAGGAGGACTAAAATACCTTGGGCTAATGAGAGTAATTGTCTCAGCCTTGAGGTAGATGTACACATTTAATAGCCTCTGGTACACAGACATCAGACTAGACAATCTGATGATCTCTCTTGGCCTTAAATTGTCAGGAAATTTAATGCTTGTACATAACATAGTAACAGTTCCTACTTTCCAGGGCTCCCAGTAGTAGAATACAAGTAGTTGCACCATGAGTTGTAAGTGCCAAACAGTCTTCAGAAATGCAGGTCAGTGAGAGACAAGTCCTTAGAGAATTCAAAAAGAAGGCACCCCTCACCAAAATTAAAGAAGACACCAACACAAAATATTACTATTTACTTGCAGGTCTTTGCTTTGCATGCATGGGAGCAACTTTTCAGAAGTACCTGCCTTTAGTGGGAGAGACCTGGCCTCAGGTTCTGCCATCTGTAGTCCCTTCCTCCCTATGCTGATAGAACAGGACTGCAGGACAGCCAGACAGTTTGGTCATGGAGTAGCCCTGTTCAAAGGAGGTTCTGAAGACTTCCATTCCTAAGCTATGAGATGCTTCTTCTTTGTGACAAATGAGGGTGCTCAGCATCCTTGTGTGAGAACTCAGATATTTAACAAACTCTCAGGCAAAACAGTCAGAAAGGCACCATAATGTTTTGTTGTGCTTGTGAGGTGCAAGTGGCTCCATCCAGAAAACTATTACTGAATAAACTTAAGGAAGCTATTCCTCCATGTAGAGTAATGTAACTAGTGATAACTAGGTTTTAACCTCTTACCCAGAGAGTCATGGAAAGGAATGAAAGAAAACTAACTCAGACTGGTGAAACAAGGCAGAAAACAAACGTATGCGTATTATACCAGTATAGATGCACATGTCCATGTATTAATTACCTCTGAATAATATATATATAAAATGAGTATTGTATTAATCACTAGCAAATGTAATGAACAGTGTGACAGTGCAAATTATTTATAAACAAAATTAATACACCACAGTGTTATAGATCCCAGAAGTGTTTGCACCGGACCATCTACAAGAGCACAGTAGGTATAACTTCATATAATGCTTATCATCACAGAATTGTGGATACTTTTTGTTGCTGCAGGGTAACAAGGAAAGGACACATAATGTCAGCTCATCAAGATATTCTTCTCAGTTCACATTTGCCACAGGTTTCTTTTCAACTACAGTTTTAATTAAGAAATGTTTTTGTCTCGTTGGGTGTATATACAGACTGCAAATGAGGTTTTCCAAACAAATCCTCCATTGCATAATTCTTGCTGTCATTTTTAATAGCTAGATGTAAAACAAACAAACAAAAATGCATAAGGATTCATTGTTTATGATACAACATATAGGAAGCAACCAGCACTATCTTAGCAGCAGTTTGCAGGGTGTCTGAGCAGAAAATGAGAAACTTATGTGGATTTATTATCTTCCTGAAACAGAAGAAAAAGAGATTTTTTTAAAAAAAGTAATCCAGCAGCCACTAACAATAACATAACAGGTAATAATCATCTAATGCTTGGACATCTAAGATAACATTAAGAGGATACTGAAGATATTTCTTACTTTACGTACAATAAAATCTTCATTGTTCTGGAAGAACTCATATCATACCCAGGATCTCTTATCTTGAGTCTTTCAAAATAATCAGCTTGATTGATTAGGTTTTAGATTGAATTTTTGTAATTATGTTATGTAGAACACTGTTATGTATTGTTCTGTAGAACATTGTTAGACGAATTCACTGGGTTATTGTGCATGTTTTCTGAATGTGCATATTTTGACATGCTATTCTACATTAATAGAAAAAGAAGTATAATGTGCCCCAAAGAAGCTGCTAACCTAAGATCCTGATCCTTCAAGTATTTATACATCATCTCAATATTATGCACCAAGATTACTCCCATTGTCTTCAACTGAGCCTTTTAAAGATTTGAAGCTAACTATGTGCCTACGTCTTTTGCTGAGTGACACTTTTAACAATACCTGTGGACATACCAGGAGAACAAACTATACAGGTTAAATGATCCCACATTCTTAGGATCTCAGTTTCCACCTAGATAAAATGGAAAGGTATTTGCAATTTATTTTCAAAGTAAATCTCACTCACAGGATGGAAAGGGCTGTGTAAAAGCTGTATTAGTACAAGATGACAGTTTGCTGTGTTGTGTTTTTTTCTTGCAGATGGTTTGTTGGAAAAAAGTACTTTCATTTTTCATGAAAATGGGAAATTTCATTTTCCATTAAATTGTCTTGCAAGACAATTATGTTACAGGCATGTTATATTATGGACAAATATGTTATGGTGTAATAACAGGTATTACAGGTGAAATTACATGATTAAAATGAGTAACATATATATATCATATGTGTGAAAATTTCCTTCTCTCCATGTATATTAGATGCCCCTTATTATTTGGTGATGGACATCAGGGAGGACCAAGATTGAAACCCTAAGAAGATGTGCATTTTGTCCCCCTTCATAAATTAAGCTCTGAAGAGAAGCTGATGGAGATTTAACGTCGTTTATGATTCTCATAATTACTCTTCAACAGCCTCCTTTTCGGGAGAATTCCACAGAAGACAGTCCAGTGGGAACCAATGCATTGAATTAGGCTTTGCTAGTGCATCCTGGATGGAGAAGCACCAAAGAAGAACCAGACGTTGTGGAAAAATGAGAAACATAATGCTGCCTCTCTGTTTTTTGGAAGTGAGACAAGTATGACTTTCTGCAAAGAAGCCCACTAAGGGATTTTTTGTCACAAGGCACTGATCTTAGGCAAATTGCCAAAGCTGAAGTTACTGACTCTTGATAGATACATAGTGATCTGCAACTGTAAAACAAAAGAAGAATATCAAGTAAGCAAAAACATTTGAAGCATAATCTGCTTCTTTCATCTGTCTGTAAATATAACCAGACTTTTTTTGCTCTTTTTTAACTAGTTAAGTGCACAAATTCTGACTGCAGTTCTTGTTAACTATTGTGCTGAAGGGCACTAAAGCCTATAATCCAGGCAGCGATTAACCTGCATAAACATTAGACTCCACTTAAAATCAGTGGCCTGCCAAGAACTCTTTCAGGCTCAGGGGAGTATCTGAAACTGCTAGTCAAAACTGATCATTAATTGGAGGGGAGTAATTGCCCCAGATGCCCATCAGGCCAGAGAAAATTTATCATGGGTGAAGGGAATGAGCCTGGCTAAGAGATTTTTCTGTCTCCCTCTCTGAAAAACAGCTGGAGCTTAGACCCTTTTAATTTTGCTATTATATTTAATGGAGACAATTATCCCGTGGCATATTAATTTAAATTCATTTAAATAGTAAATAAATAAATAGGATTAGATGAAGGATTTGGCCTGACTCTTGTCAGCTTGGGGGAAACAATGAGACAAGGTCCCCAAATAATAGTGCTGCCAGCTAATCACTTGGTTCACTGAGAGAACAGTGTTGTGATGATAGTCATACTAAAACTGCCTAATCATTAAAATTACTTTTAAAATGGTCTCTGGGAAACAAATGGGCAGGGACTTAGAGAAACTCTGAGAATAAGAGAGAGAAAATTGAGGACATTAAAATGGACTGATAAATAAAATATGAATACAGAGAAAGCTGTGCAGCTGCAGTTTTATACTAGCATTTAAAAATAGCCATACATATTATTCTGTGTCAGGACCTATATCACTTTAAATCTTTTAGAAACATACTAAAATTCCTCAGACAGAGACCATTTTGAAAAGCTACCTAGAGTTATGTGTGATAATTAACAAGAGGTTCATTGTAAATTGTTCTGTCTTGTTCAACAGTATTATCTGCTTACAGACAACCCTCAGAAGGCAAAGTCACAGACTTGGTCTGGCAAAATTATTGTCCAGTGATGATGCATAGTTTGTGCTTTCAGAATTACAGCATGAGCCCAGTAAAACCAGATCTTGTATATGGATGTTACAGTGTCAGGAGAAAAACATCAACTGCATTAGTGTTTATACTAATGAGATATCTCTGAAATAGCATTATTTGTCTATAAACAAGGACAGATCAATATCAAAAGTCAGGGAGAATGGGTAAGGGAAGAGTCAGCTGTACTTCAATTTTCCATTTTAGGACAAATATCATTCTCTAGGTCATATAGAAGCATTATGAAAATAAGGGTAAAAATGAATTTGATGGAGTTGAGTGGTATAAAATATCTGGATGGCAAGATCTCTACATATATAAATTTAGAAGATCATGATCTTAAGAAATAATAAGATTCAGTGAAAAGCAGTGTGGAAAGAAATTTTTTAATTCATCTGGAATTCTGTATTGAAAAAAAAGAAAAAAGATAACTGAATTGAAGCTCTAACTAGTCATCACTGAGGCAAGACATGTATCCGTGACCTACAAAGAAACAGATTTTTTAAGCAGTGTAGCACTGTTCCCTGTTGGGCATGCAAAACTGCACCGCATTTTAGAACAGCATCCACCTTGATGCAGAGGGCTGGCAGAGACCTGTGCAATTTTCTTCCTGTAAGCCTTCAAGACAGAATTGAAGCGAGATCTTGATCTTTTCTTCATTCTAAAGTCAGGGAGTGATTTTCATCCCATAGTCCTTGTTTCCTGTCCCTTATATGACATGCCAGAAAGGGTTGTGCAACACTTTCTAAATGTGCTGAGGAATCCCCTCCTGGAGACGTTGTATGCGCAAATAATGTATGCATTTTTGAGGGTGAGTTGAAGTGTGGCCCCTGCTGCCACAGGGCAGTAATGAAACAACATATTTGTTTTTATAAGATGCAGAGGCCATTCCATGCTTCTTACAGTTTAGTTTGAATCGTTGCTTTTGTTATGAACCTATTAGTTTAGGGTTTTAACAGCCAAGCAGCTCTGCTTGAGGCTACTATTTGGCACACGATACCACCAGTACAAGAGCAGCGGTTTATTTAGACAGTTTAATAAAACTCAATATCCCAACTGTTGCCAAGCTCAAAGACAAACAAAAATTCACGTCGAGGTTTTCAGATTTTACAAACTTCATTCGGATCATACAAGGCATCTTTGCCTTTAAAAGCTAACTACACAAAAATATGACAGTTCCTAATTTGAGGTAATTGCCTTGCCAAATTATGTGAAAAATGTATTACAATATCGGCTGACATACTAATGGGTAAAAATAATGTTCAGAGATAGCACAGTAAGCAACTGAAATTCCGTGGAATTTAAATGTATGTTGATGATTGAATAACAACGTGAGTCATCTGACGTGGGGTATAATGATGAATTGCACACTGTGCTCCTTCTTAAGGTGTTTTGAGATGTGTCAAAGAATGCATGCTTCACACCTAAGTACGTGTAATTGTTATTGATTAAGAAATATAATTCAGTAACAAACATTTTTTTGGCTATTACAGATCTTGAAGAACAAACATTCTAAAGTACTAATTAAGCCTAAAATTATTTTAAGAAAGAAGAGTTTGAGAACTGTTGCAGTATATATGGAAGAAACATCATATACTGCATACACATAGTTTGCTTTTTTTCTTCTGTGACACTGATTCCCTACATCTTAAGAACTGAGACTGAAGTATATTGGGAACTGTAATGCTAAAAGCCTTGGAAATGAAAATCTTTTTTTTAGAGGCTTTGAATCAAATGATTGGATAACTTGGGAAACTGCTGATAGGCTATATACTCCTTAACCACCATTGTGGTGAAATACTCACTGAGAGTCGGTCTGGGTCCCAGGCGACCAAACAGGCCTTGCGGGTGAATCACCAGTCTGGGCTCTAACTGGCCACTTCTCCACACTGTGAATGAGCAGTTATAGCTCATTGCACGAGTACTTTCCCAGTCTCAGCAAATCATGAGCTGTGCTTACCTATTGCTTATTTATGCAGCCCTTCAAACTACACCAACTGTGGCTAGTACAGAGTGTGCATGTGCTAACTGCTGAAGTATTCCTGGACAGACTTTGCACTACAGCTGTCCTGGCTCCCATGCCAACAGCAGCACTGAGCTAGTTACTTTAAAGCTAAAGTGACTGTGTCTACATGAGCTACAGGCACTGTGAACAATCCTATACTCTCACTAATTCCCAGGATCTAGCATGTCCTGCTTGCTGTCCCTAAGTCATCAGGGACTGCTCGTCCATAGGGACAGCAGGTACAAGAGATAAGGGAAGCATTTTTGTTGTGTTTCTGGAATGTGATGGTGACCTGTCAAGATCAGGATCATGTTGGAGCAAAAGAAGGTAGCAAGGCTGCACATTTTCTTCCTGTTTTCTGGAACAAGTAGAAAACTATGAAACTATCTTATTTCCACTGACTTCAGGAAAGCTGTGAGAGTCTATAGCATTGAAACATACACAAAACCCACTGGATTTGTGTTTTAGAGGAAAATTCTATATTGAAAAAGACAGCATATGTTTTATGAAACAGCACCATTTCTGATGGCTGCTTACCTTATAGTAAGCAGCACTGTTTTGGTTTTTTTTTTGCTGCACATTGCTGGCAGAGCTGTACTGCACCATGTGTGGACATGTGCTCTGCTCTCACATCCCCCCCAAGCAACATGTAGGATGAAGGAAAAGGAATTACTCCAGCTCAACTAATTCACAATGTATCTACCTTCAAATCTCTTTGGCATTCACAAAGAGGCTCTTTTATAAATGCGTGGCAATTACACTCATAACCTATTTTTAGACTTGTCTAACACACTTCAAAAAGCAGCAAGAAATGCAAAAAGCCAGGACTACCATGTGTCACTTTCTTAAAAAAACAACACTTGAGTTGCCATGTCTTACTTCTTTACTGCTTGTAAGATGGGTGTTGTCATCCTTGAGATTTTTTGAGGCACTGATTCCAATGAAATTTAGTCTGTCAAACTATATTTATTTCCATTTCTCAGGAATGGGAAACCAGGAAATGGTAGGACCAGAAAAAGAAACTGTTGGACAGAAGATGGAATATTTGAGCGATGTTAGGTCTCTGATACACCTGCCTGGGACAAGTGTATGACCTAGGAAGTAAGACCTAGAGCTGTAATGTCTTATATGACATGAAGCACAAAAAAGCTGCTGAAGGAGGCTGACACTGCACCACAGTTTGACAAGGATTATTGCATTTAGACTATTTCTTCTACAGAGATGGAGATTTCTCATATTTAACACACAATGCATTGTGCTCTCTGTGGACTTCTTGGTTATTAGAAACATGATTTCATAGATACCCCCAAAAGTGCCTGTAGGCTGGTCATTAATATTGTTTTTGTATACACCATATTTTCAAATCCTACATTCCAGTACAGACAGTATAACTGAAGCATAACACTTGGAATTACCTGTGGAAACCTCAGTCTTTTTTTATCCTTGTTAAAATATATGTTAGGATAGTCCAGACAGTCTTCCCCTCTAAGCAAGCATAGTATGAAGAAAACCTGTTTGCATCTGTGGAAATGCATGGGATTCTTATCCTATGAAAGAAGAGGACTAACTAGGAAATGAAAATGTAGTGCAGAGGAGGTACTTGGAAGAAATCCTTAATTTTCATGCGATCCAGGATGATAAGATCTTGGCCATTATTTGCAGTTGTCCTGGGATGTATCACAACGAACAGAGATTAGCCATTATTATTCAGCATCTGCTTCAGTGTCCTCAATATCCTATAAAATTCTGAGCTTTACCTAAATGGGCTAGAAGGAGGAACAAACCAATAAATCTATTTTTATTATGATTATGTTATACAAGTCTGGGAGTAAATGAATATCAAATATAATGTCTGGGAATACTAGCTCATCATCTTCCAAAGATAACAATAGGTATTAAGAAGCACATTGGGATATAGAATTGTTGTTCAGAAGGATTCTTTTCCTTAATCTCATAGCAACTAGAATAGTAATTTATTAGTCATTAGTGCCACCTATCACTGCCAGGGCCATAGGTTGCCAGTGTAGTTGAAGCAATGCTTAGCCCCTTGCTTACACAGCGCAGCAATTGGAAATGCATTACACCAGTGCTCCAAAACCAGTGTTTCTTTCTGATAATCTTCCTGGTGGGACTAAAGTGGTCAGCTTTATCCTAGTATCACCTAAACAGTTTGGGATTTAAGAAATGCCCTTCACTCCCATGTCCTAGTGCCTCTGGGGAGCCCAGCAGAGATTCAGTGTACCCTCTTTGTACAGGGACATGCTGGCCAAAATCCTCTGTAGTAAGTTTAGATCTTGCTCTCGGACATGAGCTTCATTAATGTTTGTGGCATCCTGCTCTGCGTTCACATTCTGCCTCACAGGTAAGGCAGGGTGGGATGCAGGATGTGCATTTATGGGCTACTTTCTTCTATGCTTACCCTGGGAATTTTTATTACTTATGTTGGGATAGGTACTTTGACCTACTTTTGGAACTGGACATGTGTACAGATGTATTTTGGAACTGTGAATCAAATTAATAACCATGCATAATTAGGAGAAAGAATGAGGACTGCAGAAGAAAAATAAGCCACAAACAAAACAGCTGCTATTTAGTAGACTCCTTGTCTCTACCCTCAGTGGTCCAAACTGAATTACTTGGCAGGAGACCTATGCTGTGGAGAGCTGTACTGGCTCATAGGCAGCTGTATGGCAAGGTGCCTGGCATCCAGGCAATTGATCTCTCCTTGCTACCAACTGCATCCACAAAGTGGCCTCAGCCCAGTGGTGGAAGGAACAGACTCACTCCCAAAATCCGAATCGATGGAAGCCTGTGGTCTAGCAACAAACAACCTTAGTTAACATTATACTATGTGTTTGTGACAGAGGCACAATGTTTGATTTTTCTCTGGGTCACTGTCCTATTTAATATGTCTCTTTGGAGGCAAAGACATGTTCTGCCTGAATTATGCAGATGCAGGTGTCCTGGGATCATCTTAGCACCTTCCCTCACTCTTTTCTCCACAATAACTTGCTGTGGGTAGTTTTGTAAGACACTATTACTACTTATAAATAGCACCATAAGTAGAACAGATACTGGGATACCAGCTACCTAAGGAGCAGTTCCGAACAACCGTTTTAGACTTATAGCAGAGAAGGAAGGAAGTTTTGAAAATTTTTGTCACTGAATATTGGGATCTCTCTCTCCCAAAGACTAATGGTGGCATACTATAGCACAAGACTTCCTTGAAAATGCTTCTGAGAAGACAGCTGAGGATGGATGCTCTCTATGCATACCATTAGAACAGATGCATACAAAAGTATAAACATGTTACGGCTTGCATTTTTACAACACCTTGCATTTGTAGGGAAAAAAAAAAAAAAGAGGGAGGGAAGAAGTTGCGGATCTTCTAATACTGACCTTTCAAGATCACTGTATTCCGTCAGTGATATTATTGTGATTTTTTTTAAGATCAATATAAAGTTATTTGCCTGGTAGTATTCTAGGCTAAGCTGTACAGAAGAGAGGTATATTCACCCCTAACATTGATGGCTGCCAACTCCATTCTGTATGTTCAGTAAATTATCACATAAAATATTTACTTTTAAAAGAGGTAGGTTAAGGACAGTTGTTTAAACAATATATTTTATAATATATACTCAAATATAGAATATATTTCATAATAAATGCTAAAAGCTCAGAGTTAAAATTCACTCTTCTGTCTTAACTGTACCTGACTCTGAGGATTTGTCCATACATCTCTCATAGAAATAATAATTGATGGGGAAAAGCCCCCAGTACTTGTCCTCTCAGAACTGTCAGAACTTAGGGGCTGATGCCAGGCTTGTGCTAGCTTTATAAAACACTGGGCATATTTTCAGATATAGTAAAAAAAACCCACAGAGATGAAGTAAAATATGTTAATAACCTAAAAAAATGTCAGCATATCAAATGAGTTTTATCTTGTCTCACATATATAAAATGTAACAATTTAGTAGCAGTTCAGGCATTAAACTTTATTTTTTTCAAGCTGTAGGAATAAGGAGATAATTTTCAGTTTGAACCTCTCCAAAACCTCTTATTCATAATATAAATGGATTCACTGAGTGAGAATCTTTGCAGAGAGTGTTATAAACAGTCATTAAAATGGGGTTCACAAAACACAGACCTTCAGAGAAGACGTTAGTATGCTTCAGTCTTGCAACAACCTCCCAGGAAACCATGCTGCTTTGGAGTATTTCTGCCTGAAATTGTATCTGCGTGCAGGCTTTCAATTAGTGGGGAGGTACTATAGCACTTTCTCTTTTTTTCTGGCCCTCTCTGGCTGCTACCGTGCCTGAGCTGTCAAGGAACAAATGCTCTGACTTCATCTTGCGTGCTCATTCCTCCAGATTTTGACTACACCTCTCATTTTTGTAGACTTGTCAACCCCATTGTAATGATTGCTGCTAAAACAGATGCACTGAGGAATTAAATGTGGAGATATATGTTAAAATTGCCTTTCTTATTCATCAGAGGTGTCAAGCCCCTGAAAGAAATTTCAAAGGAATAAACACATCTGTAATGGTTGGTCAGTTGGCTTTTTACTTTTACAGATAATATTTATCATAAAGCAAGGCCCCTTCACTCTGGTTTTCTTATCAGAAAGAGAGAAGGTGCAAAAAACCTGAATCTGAAAACTGACAATCTTACCATTAAAACGGTTGTAATCAAAAATCTAATTGCCTTGCAGAGGAGCAGTGGGATTGCATAAAAAAGGATCACTTCATTTCTAGTTCATCATCCTATCCAAACATCTTCAACATCCCTGGCTTATTTTCTAGGCATTTGCACCACCTATGTTAATAAAAGTGGTTTTGTCACAGTTGTCAAGCAAAAAAAAACATTGTCTTCAGGACAAATGGTTTCTTATGAATGGTAAATGTTTAGTACATATGCATCCATCCCAGGGGCCCAACACCTTTCCTCGAGCTGGTAACTGGTTTCATTCAGGAAAGCCTTTGGGACCACTGTTAAATTAGTTTTAGTGGGTAGTCTCTGTCAAGCCAACAGTTTCCCTACAGTAAAATTTTTAACCCCTCTGTTGCTTTCAAAGGGATTTGGTTATTTCAACAAAAGAGAAAAAAAAAAAAAAGAGTGAAAAGGTATAGCAACTCATGCTGTTTAAATGTCAGCCCCAGCTGACTTGACCTACACCACATGGATGATTGTTTTCAGAAGGCTATGTTGCAATTTTCAGAACCTAATTTAATGAGCTCAATTTGGAAATATTTCCATAAAATTTTGTATGATATCCCTTGCAATCCATAGCTCACCTATAGTCCTATCCCTCTTCATCTGCTCTTGACTTCAAGTCCATTTGATCTCATGCCTGTCCAGCAACAAAAGTGGTACTATCAAAGAGCATGCTTTTAGAAGACAATTTATCTGAGATGTGTTTTAAGCTCATGACTGTTTTTCCAACAGTTCAATAGTATTCTGCCATGGTCTCAAGCCCAGATTTGGGGAAGCCTGCCTCTGGTCCAGAGGAGTCTGTCTGAGCTGAAATCTTCCCTTGTGCAGCATCCACAGCTTAAACTCCCTCTGACATAGCTCAGCCCAAACTCCAGTGCTCTTTGGAGAAGAGCCTATGTGTGCCTTGCAGAGCAAGCAAGTTAAGCAGAGCATGGCTGCTCCAAGTAAAGGCTGGCCTACAAGCAGAAGCAAGGAAAGAAAGAGCAAAGGTGACAGGACTTTGTAGGATTATGCCTGCTTTTGAATTCTGGCCTCTGTGAGACCTACATGGCTATTCTTGTTGGAACCAGAATTTTCTCTTAATATAGAAAAAAGACAAGAAGCAGTTGGTGTTTGTTACCCAGAGACAACATTGCAGTGGGAACTCTAAGCCCTCGCCCACTACCAAGCTATAAGTCCTTTGCCAGCTAGAGACTGAAACGACACAGATCTCTTTCATGCCCAGATAAACCAGACATTCTTTAGATAAATGAATTAATGTTTCAAAATAGATGCAGTGCTGCACATTCTTGTATTTAGTCCATACAGCTGAAGTCAGTGGAAGCTGAATTAGCTCATGCACTTTGAAATGACTCATCATTCATGCATTTGCTCCATGAAGTGCATCTCCCACTGCTGTATTCCACAGAGGCACAGCACAATGAGGACAGTATTCAGAAAAGGCGGCAGGTATCCAAACTTCCCATGCCCTTTTCTCACTACCAAATATATCTGGGCTAGGATCTTACCCATGCACATTACTGCATTGTCACTGACTCAGCTAGTCTATGTTGAGCTACCCAAGACCAAGATATATGGAACGTCAGGGTAAATGAGCAATTGTCTGCATGTAATTTTTAATTGAAATGTTAATGTAATCTCCTATGCAGCAGACAACACATAAATCAGATTTTCTTCAAATTAGCTCATGCTGGAAACATACACAACACTCCCTTCCCTTCCTCCACCCCCCCACCAAGATCATAAATCTTAACTCAGATGGGAAAATTCACAGGCTATTCTCTTTAATTAATTTAAACATCACTAATTTCAAGTAAGCTCTCCTGAGTAATTCTGGTAACATCACTTAAAAATCATGCTCTTGTGAAAAGCTCTGCTAATTCAGAAGATGATCAGAATTAATGTTACTCATTTCATAAATAAGAAAGAAGATTGTCTCTCATGGCACATGAAGGAAGTTCTAGTCTACTAGCAAATAAGATCAAAAATGAGATCATTAATACTGGCTCAAACAAACGAGATTTTTATATTTAAATACTGAATAGCAGGTCTTGTGAGAGCCTGAAGGGGAAAAGAGAAAACATAGCAAAAAACTTGTGTACTCACAATGGGAGGGAAACTATCCTTCTTGAGACTAGTAAACAACTAGTTGAGTAACAACCACTTTCACATTTTATCAGTGCTATAGATACTTCTCTAGTTTTGATTAAATTCATGTCACAATGGGAGGGAAAACTATCCTTCATGACACTAGTAGACAACTAGTTAAATAACAACCACTTTCACATTTTATCAGTGCTACAGATAGTTCTCTAGTTTTGATTAAATTCATGTCACAATGGCCAAAATTATCTTCCCATCATGACAAGTAGCTGCTGTTCAACTTACATTTTTAGTTTCTTCCTCAAATTTCTCACAGATAGCATCCTGGCTGCTCTGATTTAATCCTACATGCTGTAAATGCCTCTGGCTTTTGTCCAGTAAATAGAAAAGTGTTGTTTTTTTTTTTATTTAACCTGCTGAATTTTTTATTTCCTATCAAATGCCATTGTGTGTCTGTACTTCAGTGAGTCCTACACGAGTACAGTTTCTGCAAGACCAATGCCATCAAAAGGGGAGCTAAAGCATTAGAAAATTCTCCTGCAGTGACTGATGAGATATTGAAAGCACATCCTTCAACAGAAGTCTGTACTGTTTTGCCTTTACATGAGTTCAGCATATCCAGTGCAACTGAGTTGATGATGTTTTGGAAGCTTATCAGGGATCTGTTATTCTTCACAGAGTGTAATTTGATTTTGTTGGTGCATCAGAGAGAGGCATTCATGCAACGTGCCAGCCTGTAGACATGTATGATTAAATGGTCTTGGTTGACTGTCAATAGTATTTGTTTGTGAGATAAAATACTTATAGATTTACATCTGTAAGAAGGGTTGGTCTATAAGTGGACTTAATAAATGCATTTCACTTGCACCCACTAAGTATGCTATGTAAATATTCCATAGCAAGATTCAAAGTAAAAAGTTAGATCCATTGTTTCACAAGTTATTTTGTTATGAAACAAGAAGAGATATAAATAACTCAGGTAGCACTGTAACTGCCTGTTGCCTACTATGACCATGCAAACTCATCCAAGCACAGGTAGGGTCCTGCCTTCTTGGATGTTGCTTATTTTTGTCCCTGGTCTTTTGGGGGCTGGTAACATGAGATTATTACTAGTTTTGCTTAGAGTTTATCATCACAACCATTAGACCTGTTCGCTTATTCTCTATTTCTGTTCATGGGCTGATGATATTTATTAGCAGCCTAGACTACACAGTGGAGTAAGTATGACAGACAGGAAGAAAGTGTGAGGGATTCTGAAGAGGAACAAGATGGCTAATTTTAAATATCTCATCATTAAATATGTAAATATTATATAGAGGCTAACTGCCTGGCACTTCTTCTATAACTTACAAATCAAAAGAAAATTCTCACTTTATTTGTTTCTGTAGAAATCAGCAAGAGGTCATAAAGGCATGTGTGTGCACATGTGTGTGTCTGTGGCACTTTCTTTTACCTATATTGAAATCCATCTAGTGCTGAAAATACAGCATTTGGAAAGACAAGGAGGTTTGGAGGTTTTATTGTTTTAATATATTGAAGTATTCTTTTCATTTTATACATATACTTCTAGAACGGATTTTTGATTTGCTTTTCTTACTGATATCAAATAGAAAAGTAGATACTACAGAGGAAGCAAGGAAGAACTCTAATATTCTTCCTCATTTAGACAACTGAGATTGCATTTCTATCAGTTTGCATTTGAGATGTGAAAGGTATTCAAATACTTAAAGATTAGTCATAAAGAAGGATTTGCAAAAGAGCCTATGCAGGATCTGGGGCTAATTCCCTTTGAGAAGTCATGGCTGTTAGACATCAAACAGACTTGGTGTTTTGGAAATCCTATTGGGCAGTTCCATGCAACATTAGGTGCCTAATGGTCCTCAGAGTTTTTAGTGTCGGTCTTCCATCTGGAATTACTTTAAAATCTGGAATTTAGATTAAGTTAGATTAAGAGCGAGCAAGTTGTAATTTTATATTAACATATAAAAGAAATAAACATAGAGAATAGAAAAAAACAAACAGGTCTACATAAATACCTGCTATGTAAATTCTGGATGTTCACATTTTAAACTACTGTCTAAGTATATCTCATAAGTTAAGAGGCCAGGAGAGTGTAATAAATAACTAAAAGAGAATAGATTACAGGACTGTTTATAAGAACACATCTGATTTCTCTTGGCATTTATTTACAGCACCTGATCTCCTTTTTCATTGCAAGCTGAGTACAACTATGTGAACTATTACATTTTTTCTCCTGATGAAATTCAGAGAAATGAAATTGCTGCCTTGAGTCATGTTTTGAACTACTAACGACCATCACCTGAACCAAGCAAAGCTTTAAAACTTACACTACAAGACTTCTCCAGAAGCCCGTCCTGGTTTGAAATAGAACAGAACTAATTCTTCTCAGAGATTTTACTTTTAAGCTCAGTCTTTTCTAAGTAACTGTACTTCGTGAAGTTAATGGCATATTTTCACACATGGTGTCTGCTTCTACCAGTGATAATTTCTAATGTTCACAGTTACTTCCAAGGACTGGTATGCAGAAAGGCACTTGCTTACACTTGCTCCTGTGCAGACCAAGGTCACTAATTCTTGTGTACCACATTGGGTGGTGCAGAAAGTGAAAGGCCGCACCTGTAGGGAAGAGCAGGCAGGACAGATGACCCTAAACTGACCAACGAGGGATTTCATCCCATATACGTCATATTTAGTATTAAGCTCAGAGATCACAAGTGTCAAGCCTCTTCTTCAATGGCTGGTATCTAAGGAGGGCTCTGTCCCTTCTGTCTTAGATCCCGATCCATGTGTTCCTGAAACCAGTTCCAGAATCCAGCTCCTGAATCTGGTTCCTGTCTGCTGCTGAGTCCAGTCTGGGACTTCTTCAGTGCCTGCTCCACAGCATCAATGGTGATGGTGATGTAATTGCCATGAGGAGGGTTGGGTTAAATATTTGTTTTGGAAATACTTAATTTTATTATTATTATTTTCATTAAAGCACTTTTAGTTTTCTTGTCCAATCCACAACTCTCTCTCCCTTATTCCCTTTCTCCCTCAGGAGGGAGGGGAGTTAACAGAGAGTTTCTGTTACAGGTCTAGAGAACTGTCCTGACTCTAAACCTTGACAATCCTCCTCCAAGCCTCTGATTCAGCTGCTGATGGGAGCAGACTTGTTTTCAGCTTGCTCCACCAGGTATTTATCTTTCAAGTCAATTTCTGATGAGTTCATTGTGTGTCAATCTTAACTGTGTACAACAGTAGGCCCCTAATAAGCATTTACAAGACACGGTCATTTGCCTAAAATGTGACCTTGCACATGAAACAGTCCTGAGTATAAAGACCTGACAGGTAAATTTTGCTCTGTCCCTGTGCAATGAGATTAAAAAAAACCCTGAAAGGTAAAGATTTGTTTATCAGACAAATAAATCCAAGAGAGATTTCTTTTGTTCTTTAATTGTATGTGTGCCAGTGCCTTGCCTTTCCCAGTTCATTTTCTGTGATTTATATTTTCAGACATTGTATGGTTATGCTGCATGAGAAATGTCTGTGTTAAATTGAATTCTCTGACTGCAATAACTCTAGACGAGCTCAGTATCTTAATCTGATGACGATTTCTTGCTTTTGTAAAACAAGAGTGTACAGTGGCTGCATTACTTATAGTAATTAATTTTGACCTCATCCTGCAAAGTCTTCCTGGTTTGTCCTTTAGCACTGATCCCCTCTGAGAATTACCAGATTATTTTTTTTTTCTTCCATGTAATAAACCAAAATAATATGGTACAGGCAAGTTTCTATTTAAAGGTCATAACATAGGTCAAACTCTGCTTTAGTTGTGTAAGTTCAGGTGAAGCATCATGAAGTTCAAAAGGAACAGGAAGATTTCCTAAAATTTTCTTTTCAGCAAGACTCCTGCAAGCACTGGCATTAATACACTAAAATATGACTGAATTCCAGGGTGCCTGGAACACCACTGCTTTTATCTGTAGCTCTCTCTGGTGAAGGTGAAGGAAGGACATACATAGAGGATGTGAGAAAAGCAGAGTAGAAGGATTAAAGGACCAGAGGTGGCCTGAGTTCCTTTGGCTGGAAATCTAGCAAAGCTGGGCTCTGGGAAAGTGTACTATAACTGCAGTGTTAATACTATATACTAGCAACAAATGGCCAGCAGACAATACTTGTATAGCAGACCAGGGGAAAAAAAATACCAACTCATGTGTGACCAGATCATAAGTATAAATGTGTCAGCAGCACTATGCCTTTTGTATTAGAGGTCTCACCACCACCTGAAATCAGAAGCCTTCTCCAAAGTAACTAAACTGTAATTGAGGATTAGGACAATTGTGGGCAATATGTTAGAAGCAAAATATATTCGAAGACATTATACTTGAATTTTCCTTATGGATTAAAGAAGCAGGAGATACAAAAGAGCCCATAGATCAGTCTGCTTCCCTCTTATGACAGGGACTACTCTTCCTCCATCCTTCCCAGTGTTTGATACTGGGTAGTCAGCCTTATTTTAAGCACATCAAGCAATGGCATGTTTAGCCTTTCCCTTGCAGGACTCCATTCCTGAACTTCCAGCCCTTTATAAAAGGAAACTTTTTAATATACATACAAAATTAATGCAGCACGTGATTCTGGGAATGTGCCATTTTATGTCTCAAATTGGCACAAATTACTTTTAAATTCTAAATAAAGAAAGAAAGAAAGAAGGAAAACCTTTCCAGTTTGAAGACAAGATTTTATCTAAGGGAAAACTCATAGCCCAGTACAATAAAGATATCTGCTTCCTGAACTATGCACTGAGTTGGAACTGGAATCACTGCCTCCCCATGCCTTTGAATATTTGAAGGTGATAGTAACAAAGAGACCCAGTTTATACATACAGCTTTAGCATCTTCGCGTTGCTGAAAGCTTGTTTCTAACTCTTGTCATGGTGGACAGTTGCAGTTAACAGCTTGATGTCCAAGTGGAGACCAGTGACAAGTGGTGTTCCTCAGGGATTGGTACTGGGACTGGTTGCTGTTCAACATCTTTGTTGGTGACATGGACAGGAGGATTGAGTGCACCCTCCACAAGTTTGCAGACACCACCATGCTGTGTGCTGCAGCCAACACAGTGAAGGGAAGAGATGCCATCCAGAGGGACCTTGACAGACTTGAGAGGTGGGCCATGGACCATGACAACCTTATGAAGTTCAACAAGTAGAAGATCCTGCACCTGGGTTGGGGCAATCCCAGGCACAAATACAGGCAGGGTGGAGTATGGATTGAGAGAAGTCCTGAAGAGAAAGACTTTGGGGTGACAGATGATGAAAAGCTCAAAATGAGCTAACAATGTGTGAGTGCAGCCCAGAAAGACAAACATATCCTGAGCTACATCAAAAGAAAGTGGAGGGATGTGATTCTCTGCCTTTACCCCGCTCTACCACCCTCTTTCTAATGAGATACTGCCTGGAGTATTGTGTCCATCTCTGGAGCCCCCAACACAAGAAAGACATGGACCTGTTGGAGCAGGTCCAGAGGAGGGCCATGAAGATGACCAGAGGGTTGAAGCAACTCTACTACAAAGACAGGCTGAAAGGGTTTAGGTTATTCATGCTGGAGAAGAGAAGGCTTCAGGGAGATCTTCTTGGGGCCTTCTAGTATCTGAAGAGGGCCTACATGGAAGCTGGGGACGGACTTATTACAAGAGCTTGTAGTGATAGGATGAGAGGTAACAGCTTCAAACTGGAAGAGGGTAGAGTTAAGTTAGAAATTAGGAAGAAGTTCTTCACTATGAGGGTGGTGAGACACTGGAATAGGGTGCCAAGGGAGGTTGTAGATGCCCCAACACTGGATGAGTTCAAGACCAGGTTGGATGGGGCTTTGAGCAACGTGGTCTAGAGGGATGTGTCCCTTTCCATGTCAGGGATGTTGGAACTAGATGACCTTTCAAGTTCCCTTCCAACCCAAACCATTCCACGATTCTATGATTCTGTGGTCTTGACCAAACAGGAAAGAGAAGGGATATCTGAAGGCCTGGGATCAGGAGGATGTGCTGTTGCAGCAAGTGCTGAAAATGAGGACAGAGAAACACAGCAGACCAGGCTCAGGAGGGTGGAAGGGGAATCTCCAGTGGCTGCAGGGCAGTCAAGATCCTCTCAAATCTGCTCTGTGTGAAACACTCACTTGATTCTCAGCAGATCACTTCTGGTTTTGTACAGCTCACTCTGCACAACCTGCACAGTCACCAATGATCACATTAGCCAGGGAACCACATGCTGTGTAGAGAAGCTCTCTCAGTGCACGCACACAGCAGTGCAGGCTGGGCAGTCTTACCATTTTCTACACAGCTACTGTTAGAGGCTCCCAAAACACCCGAGTTATTTACTCATTATTGGCTGCCCAGTTCCAGGGATGGTGCTTTCCAATAATGAAGACACAAATCTCTCCCTACAGAACACAGTCCAAACTAGGAAAGATCTGGTCGGAACAGTAGTAAGGGACACTAGATACAAACAAAGGGCTCAAGGCAATTAGCTGTTATCATCCACTTAAAATACTTTTGCCCCTGTTGTCATGACATAGCAACTTTCCATTTTCCCATTGCCTTCATATCACATCACCATTCAGTTCAGCTATTGCCCCCTTCCATCTGCTGGAAATCCCAACGGCAGCTTTCTGAACAGATCAGACAATGTTTTTATTTCTCATCCAGCTAAACACAAAAATCCTGCAGTAATAGCTTGTCTTTTCCAGGAAAGCGCATGTATCATCTGGATGAGAACTTCAGAACTCCTGTACAAGGCAGTCACCTTAAGTGTTTATGTGACAATGGACTATCCAAAGGACAGAAGAGAATTCTTATTTGATTATCTCTCTGTCATAGTTTAAACTCAGCTGGGAGCTAGGCACCACGTGGCCAGTTGCTCCCCCCATCCTTCCCCTGTGGGATGGGAAGGAGAACAGGAAGATAAAGGCAAAAGCCTGGGGGGTGAGATAAGGAGAATTTAATAGAACAATGTGAGAGGAGAAGAAGCAACAGTAATAATAATAATAGTAGTGAAATAATGTATGAAGTGATATAAACTTCACTGACTGCCTAGCCCTGAACCTATGGCCTGTGCCAGAGACCCATGTATGCCCTGCCCAGCCTGTCCTCTGCCCTTATATAGCAAGCATGACATCAGTATGATATTGAATGTCCTGTTGGCTGGTTCAGTCTGTCCTGGCTGTGGCCACCTCCCAGCCTCTGGTGAAATTTAACTCTATCCTAGCCAAACCCAGGACAATTTCTTTCTTATGAATAAACCTCTGAATTAGAGGAAAGCCTTCTCTGTCTACCCATCAGGAGTTACTACATTGCTGTGGCACAAGCACTCTGGCCACTGAGTGAACTGCCCATCCATGGCTAATGTGTTGGGCCAGGACTCAGCATATTCACAGGAAATTGCTTCTTGAAAAAAGCTAATGGGCCTCACTGTCTGAAATATGACCATTTTCTCAGTAGTGGTAGAAAATTGTGTTGTAAAATATCTCAGTAAACGGACTGACCTATTCTCCAGGGCAGGATGCTGAGAATGTGGGTTAAACCCTGTGGCTTGTCAGATGCGTTAATAGATGAACTGTATTCTCAGTGCTGATCCTAAGAAGAATATGCAGAGCAAATGTTACTTTTGCAGACACTAACGTGACTATGGCTCAGAACACTTTCCTAGCTCCTCTGCCTACCCTCAAAGACTACATCCTGTTTGTTGATTGGAAATTTTAATTTTTCCCCAAAGATTCACCAGGGACTGCATCCCTGCCAATAGGGCTTTGTATGTGGAGTTATTATTCTGCATTTGCCTCTCACACTTGCCTGATCCAGCTGATTTGAACCATTATGTTCATGCAGCATTTCTGACAGCAGAGGAGGGAGTGCAAATCATGCCTAACTTTGCATTTGGCTATGCCATCCCTTAGGGTGATCAAAGCAACACCAGGGAGGTCTACTTCAAAGCAGGTGACCCTAAGTAACTTCTAGTTTTACATATGGTTTCAAAGCAACAAACAACCCTGGTCAAACTTTTGAACAAGTAGTTTCCACAAGGAGATGTGGACAGAGGGAAGGAGACAGCAAGGAAAAATAGCATTGGTTGAAGAGAAACATGTTGAGAAAACAACCCTTCACAAGGCCTGATAACATGAGATGAAGATTTTCTGCACATTGGGTGATGACTTCCACATATCTTTGTACAAGAACCTGCCCAGGCACAAGCTCACACGTTAAAACACCGCTCAGCTCTCAGCACATCAGTGGCAGCCATCAGAACCACAGAAGTTAGTCCTAACAGAAACGAGGCTCAAATTTACCACTTGGGGTTAAAGTGTATCTCTAGAAGTGAAGACAAAACTTGCTTCTAACTCCAGACAGCTTTGTTTCTAACCTGCTGAAAACTGGCTGACAAATATACCTGCGCAGTTTTTGTATTGCCAGTAGGCCCAGAAACATCACATTTCAGGAAAATGGCTGCCACCAGCAATAGGTCTGTAATGACAGCTGCAATTAAAACCTTGAAAAATAGCATGCAGTATCTCACAGTTTATGAACAATGATGAGTACGTTACTGCTCATAGACCCTTGAGCTCAGCACAAACCTCAGGTAATTTTTCATTATCCTGTAATACTCTGCAACTCCAAATCAATCACAGTTCTGCCATGGACTTCTAAAAAGGCAGGGTAAGATATCTCAGGACATGCAAAAATCCACCTGCTCTGAATACACAACAGGAAAGCACAGTTCATGCTGTAGCAGCAGCACCAGCATAAAGCAGCACAACCTGTACCAGCCCAGCTAAAATACACCCACTGTTGTATGATTTATAACAAAGCATTCTCAATGGTACAGTTGAAAGAAATTAATTCTGGAAGGTGAGACACAGATTCAAAGAAGCTGGTTTTGTGTTTAAAAAATTAAAAGGCTATAATTCATCTTATCTTATTTAAAGAAAAAGAAAAAAGGCCACCAGGGAGGCCATCCATAGTTACCCTTATGCACAGGGAAAGCCAGCCACAGCCTTGCACCTCTTCAGGCTGTATGAAGCAGGCAAAGACAAGTAGTTGGTAGCATATGGCCAGATCCTTTTTACCAACTGGTAGCTGAGACCTATCTCACTAAACAGGTCAAAATCCCTGTTACATCTATATGAAAAGGAGTTACATATATGCATATAGAGGGACTAACTCAATGTACATATTCTTACCAGTATGTTTTGAACAGGGTGTTATTCTGTAAATACCTATACTCAGAAGGATGGCTTCAGGCCCTGCTAAGGCTATGCTGTAGCATCAGGGGTTCAGTAGCTGTGCGGTGAGACCAGAATGGTGCATGGCACCCAGCCAGATGGTTGAGCATCTTCTGCCCATCTTCTGGGGGATTCCCACAAGTGCATCTACAGTGTCCTGGAAGAGATGCCACAGGGCTACTACAAGCAGGGAGCTCAATATCCTAGCAGCAATAGATGAAATTCTGACTTCCTTTCATGATACTGCATTCCTTAATTTCCCTGCAGTCAGAGTTTTGATGTGTGAGGATCAAATGCCACTTGCCTCTTAAAACAGCCTCCAAAGGCAGTTGAATTTATGTGGGTAAAAGTGATAGAATGATGTAACCCCCTCAGTCTTCTGTTTGGCCTTCATCTTGTACCTGCTACTGGCACCCTACCAGGCAGTGTGTGCATGCAGTCCTTGAGCCTCCAGCCCCAGCTCAGAGGTGACAGTAGCACTGGCCTCCCTCTGTGACCACTCCTTGGCTGTCACCTTCACCTCTGTTACCACTCACACACAGCTGCTGCTGCTTGCACACCTCAGACAAGGGTTCCTTCCCTTCCTTCTTCTCAGAGAAAATCAAGCTGGATACTAACCCAGGGGTCCCTGTGTGCCCCATGAAGACACAACAGTGCATGACAGTCTGCTGTGCTATATGCCAGCTGTGTACTCAGCCACCTCAGGTCTGAAACAGCACAGAAGGCATTGAGCCCAATACCCCTGGAGTCTGACTTATATCCATGTAAATGAATGATTAACAACTCTCAAAAAAAATCCACCTGAACCATACAAAATGTTTTAGCTCTGGATTTCTGGAAGAGGGAGTTTTAACACTCTCATTTGTACCTTTTCTTTCAAAGCCTCAGTTTACCACTTCAAGTCAAAGTTATGGTCAGAGATATGCTACGTAGGACCACATGACATGTATATTTTGGGCTTCATTTTTCTGTGGTGCTATAAGATGGACATTTTAGCAAATGTAGTGCACAGATGGTCTTTCTTTCCCCCCACAACATGTTTAGATCCAGCAGGAACAATATGTACTTCAGGCTGCTGGTCAGCTGTAATAAGATGGAACCATCTCTCAGGAAGAGCAAGATGGTTTTTGAAAGTCTCCTCTTTCTGTAACTACCTCCGGACCTAATAACTATTACAGCTAGTAGAACTGAAATACAGAAGACATTTGTGGTACTAAAAGTCTGTTAGATTAATGCCTTCGGTGGAATGGTTTTTCAGAGAGGAAAATTTAACAGGCATTGATCGCATTTGTTAAAAGAGGGAAGGTCTAGAACCAGTTCTCTAAAGAGTTAACATCCCTCGGGGCCTGAGATGCTGCTTCTTCCGCTTGCAGAGACCCATTAAAGACTGCAACATGCATGACAATTGCAAACCCTACTTGGGGTCTCTGGCTGTCGGAGGAAGGAAAGGCCATGGAGCAGTGGGAGAGAGCACATGGAGATGACATTTTTTTCTGCAGCGGAAGTACGAAGGGTTTGAGGTATTGTTAAACCCTGATGGTGATAAGGGTGTCTGTCCTCTAATTCAGCATTACTCCAGTGTATTACAGGCTGGACTGAGGCCACTAACTCGTTTCATATGATCAACATAACGTGGACATCACATCTGGTTACATGAGCAATATGATGGCCAGCAGGAACCTAAGGTAAAAGGTTTGGTGACATTTTATTTTCTCTCTGAGTTCCTGAAAAGTTAAAGTGAAACTAGGAAGCAAACATCCAAATGAAAGAAATCCAAGTGATATTTATGGATTTTTTTACTAGGCAAATGCCATTACTAAAACAGACTTTCAGTACATGAAATGCTCTTAGGGCCCTCGCTATTCCTCCAAGACTGTCTATTCATTGGTGTATGCCTGTGTGTGCTTACCTTGTTAAAGACACCCCAGCAGTGTGTCACTGAGCTATGGAAAATGTAAGTCTATGGGAAACATTCAGCTGCAACTCATTATTTGTATCTAGTCACAAGATCATGAGCTTAGAGAGCAAATTTCACATCCACACAAGTAGCCCACATGTTTCTTTTCCTCAGTAATTTTGTCATGCAGCATATAGTTTTGATTTTTCATCCCAGACATGGTTACTGTAATACTATAAAGTAACCCATTTGTTCTCCTCCACATTTCTGCACATAATTAATGAATGAGAGTGCATAGATGAGAAAAGCTGTCTCTTTCACAATGTCTTTATCAAGCCACTGGCAAATTCCTCAGGATGAGGAATAGCAGCTGAGAACAAACAAATATCAAGTCTCCATCATGATGCCTCAGGACTTCAGTGCTGTTGATAGTGACCCTTCTTGCAAAGTAGATCAAGAAAATTACCATTATAACGATCGTGTCCTTGCTGTTCTCTAGCCCATGCCCCACCTGGCCCTGCACCACTGTAGGATCTTCCTCATGGCTTGATCTCGCCTTCCTGAACAGAAATGTCAAGAAACTCCATTTCATCCCAGCCTTCACCCTGGTGAGAAAGACTCACAGCTTAAAAATATGGGGGAACTATTGGGTGGAAGTCCCCACACTTCCCAGGTGAGCCCTGCAGGGTATTGCTCTCTTTGTCTTCCATCAGACAGCTGCTCTCTGGTATAGATTCAGGACCAAAAGGATAGATTTAAGGATACATCTTTTTAATGCAAAGCCCTGCTTTAGATGTCCATTAAGATTTGTTCTGCTGTTTATCTTTGGCTGACCAAACATCCCCTTCTTCAATCTCTGGGAGCATTGGATATTTTCTGTGAAGCTGCCTGGTCTTGTTACGAGAAAGACAGGCACATATTTCTGTGAAAATATACTCATCCAATGAATTTACACTAGGCATCTAACCTAGGAGGCCCCAGATGCCACACACCTGCCCTATTACAGTCCTACTGGTACAAACTTGCTTTATGATTTAGGTCAATCTCCTAGAGGCTGCCTTATGAATCAGGCTGGTTTCAAGACCAAGACGATGTACCTAAAACAAGTACTAACCAGGAAGAGCTTGTGTCAGGCCTTGTTAGCCAGGACTAGGGCAGTTCTTCCTCTGCTTCTTCCTAGGAGTAGATTTGTTAGCCGTGTTACCTCTGTAGTCCAGATAGTAACAACTATTTTGGAAAGCAAGGTGGAGAGTGTTCCCCAGGTTTGATTCATTTCTGCTCTTCTTATTTTGAGAACAAAGATAAGTTTCTCTGTTCCTCTGCTACTACTCAGGAAGACTGAGACTGGGTTGTTTAGTCCATGGCACAACCCAGCCCTTAACCTTACCTTCCTAGACAGCCATGCCTAAGCATCACTAAGTAAATGACCCAGTCTATGACATTAAGAAAGAAATTCCTCCTGTCTCCATCCTGTCACTGAAATGAAAATATTAGTAGCTACTTAGTTAATAACTATGAATTAGATAATGTTTGTACAACGCTTACCTACCAAGAAGAGCTGGGAAGCATTAAGGGTTTTTAAAAAAATGCTAAATTGGAAAATTGCTTTAAAACTAACTGCTATGAAAATGATAATAAGCCTTTTATGATTGTACAATGACTTTTTATTCTTCATCCGTGTTTCTGTTGTTGAGCTTTTCCATTTCCTTCATAAATGTCAACTGTCTGATGAGAAAGCTATATACTATGAGTGCTTGTGATACATAATCTATATCTTTACCTTGGAAAGGTCTTGGGGGGAGGGAGAGGCAGTCATGCCCTCTGATAGTAGCAAAGTGCAAAGTGAGGAATACAATTCCAAATGTATGTTTGTCATCCTTTTGCCTGAGAGCATAGACAGTATTTTGGATCTAGCTTTCTTGTTTTCATGTCAAAGAGAAACAGATGATGCTAGTAATGTACTTTCTTTGGTGCCCTCCTCTTTATTTACAAAGATGACATGGGGAGTGCTCCTTCCATGAAAGCAGCAGAAGCAAAGCAGAATCAATCACCATGTTCAGATCCCTAATTCCACCTTCCCAAAGGGGTTCATGCTGAATATCACTGCTTCCATTTCCTCTGATGGACTTTTATGCTATTTTGTTTTCCTTAGCTGTTCTGTTTCTCTCCTCACACAAACATTCTGGAGAACAATTCCCAAAACTTTGCCTTTACCACCTGCCTCAGGGAACCCCCCTCAGACTTGCAACTCCATTGCTGCCAGGATGCCTGGTGAGCAGTGATTTCCCAAGACATCTTATCATGACATAAAAGTCTACTTAACTGCTCCACCTCATTAGCTCAAAACCCCAAGATAAGGTACAGCTGTTATATATATAAGCAGGCATGTAACCAAAGACCTGGTTCACAGCCACAACAGTAGGCTTTCAGCATAAATGGAGAACTGCAGGAGAGAAGAAAAAGGCTACAAGTTTAAAAGCATCAAGTTTACAGCTTGAACAAGAATCAGATGGCATCTGTTATGCTGTGAGACTTTGTCATCTTGTTTTATTTTATCTCACAGCAGTTGCAATTGTCCTTTGATTCTGACAGACTATTTTGTTATTTTCCCGTGAATTCTATTTGGATTTTTATAAAGGGTTTCACTGGACCAGATTTCCTATGTATGTCAAAGTGTTCCTTGGTCCTGCTGTTATTTATGTATTTCTTCCCTAGGGATTTTAAGTACCTGATAAGAGGACTCCATGTCCTGTTAACTGTCCTTAAAATACTTCTTTGTCAGAAATGCCAATTCCAATCAGATCAAACAATCCAATAGTGAAATCAGTGTTGTATGTGTCCCCCATTTCGACCCTCTCCAGTGATGCTCTCCTCATGAACAATGTCTTGTGCTCAACTCCTGAGGATGAAGAGAATTTCTTTAAGACCTGCAGGAAAACAGCACTGGATGCCCACGCTTTTGCATTTCAAAATGCTCCACCACAGGTACTCCTGCTGGATACAGCTGTTGCAATGTCAAGGACAGCAGGAGAATATAGAGGGTGCAGTTGTAACGTGTCATTTCTGTTTGCACCCTACATTTTCTTGGTGTTCTTTTCAAAGCTGCAGCATTTAACACAATGTATCCACTTTGTACAATGCTGGCAAGAAATTTCTATTTGACGGTCATTACCAATCATCGGTTCTGATCCAGCTGCTGGTAGATGATTTTGGGGAAAGAGAAGAGTGGTCCTATATCCTGGAGGATATGCTAAGGTACATGGAGGACAGGGAGGTAATCCTAGGTAGCCAGCATGGATTTACTAGGGGCAAGTCCTGCCTAACAAGGCTAGTGGCCTTCTACAATGTAGTGACTGCATCAGTTAACACGGGTAGACCTATGGATGTCACCTTTCTGGACTTCTGCAAGGCCTTTGACATGGTCCCCCACAACATCCTTATCTCTAACTTGGAGAATTACGGGTTCGATGGGTGGACTGTTCAGTGGGTAAAGAACTGTCTAGATGGTCTCATCCAGAGAGTGATGGTCAATGGCTCAATGTCCAGATGGAGGAAGGTGACAAGTGGTGTCCCTCAGGGGTCTGTGCTGGGACCAGTGTTGTTTAATATCTTCATTAATGATATTGACAGTGGCATTGAGTGCACCCTCAGCAAGTTTGTGGATGATACCAAGCTGGGGGGTGCAGCCGATATGCCAGAGGGACCTGGATAGTCTGGAGAGGTGGGCCCAGATGAAGCTTACAAGGTTCAACAAGGCCAAGTGCAGGGTCCTGCACCTGGGCCAGGGTAACCAGCATTATCAGTATAGGCTGGGAGAGAATATACTGGAGAGAAGTCCTGTGGAAAGGGACTTGGAGGTGCTGGTGGATGAAAAACTGGATATGAGCCACCAGTGTGTAATCACAGCCCAGAAGGCCAATCACATCCTGGGCTGCATCCAAAGAAGTGTGGCCAGCAGATGAAGAGAGGTGATTCTGTTCCTCTACTCTGCCCTGGTGAGACCTCACCTGGAGTACCGAGTCCAGTTCTGGAGCCCTCAGACAAGAAGGATGTAGACATATTGGAATATGTCCAGAGGAGGGCCACCAGAATGATCAGGGGAATGTATCTAGACTGGATATTAGAAAAAAAGTTATTTAATATGAGGGTGATAGATCACCAGAATGGACTTCCCAGAGAGGTGGGGGGAGGCCCCATCACTGAAGTAATTCAAGGACAGGCTTGATGGGGCTCTGAGCAATGTGCCCTAGGTAGAGATGTCCCTACTTGTGCAGGGAGGTTGGACCAGATGACCTCTAGAGGTCCTTTCCAGCCTAAAACATTCTATGATTCTATATTAAGAAGGGATTTTAGTAATGAAATACAACTATCAAAAGTGCAGCCACCACCAGTGATAGGAAGCAGCACTTCTGATCACTTTCCAGCCATTCTGCTCCATTGCTTCTGTCAGTGCAAAATAATCTTCAGAACTACTAGTGAAAGCAGGCAACTAAGGAGTCATTTATTGTGCTTTTAGCCATAGACTCTTCACAGGAGAGAAGCCAGGCCAGGAGACTTCTCAGAGACAGGAGATCAGACAGCACTTTGCTGCTGTGAATCCAGAGGAACTGCTGGATCAGGGTGTAAATTAAAACATCTTCAGGCTGGAAATGAAACCAGCCTTGAACAGCCTCTACATAAAAATGCCTTCTTAACATTAGCTAGGACATGAATAAGACCAAAATCCATAAAGAGGAGAGTGTTTCAGGTGGTTCAAAGTCCTGCCTGCCACATCTGGTGTCTCATTGGAGAAAACTCTAATCCACTAACTCTGAACTCATCACATGTAAGGGTTGCCATGAGGACATGCTAAGATTATGCCATTTTTAACATTTCTCTTCCAGATTTCTCAATAAAGTGCCTATGTAGGCTTATAGGAAATAAATTTGCATATAAAAATGTGAATGTACAAACTAACCCATCAAGCAACTTCAAAGTTGCAATATACCCCTGTCCTGGCAGACTTGAATATTAGCTGCTATTTGCACACTTGCTGTGGGAGCATTCACTGTCCCCAGACTCCACTCTGTCATGAATGCAAAAAGAAAAATATTTGGGTGAATGGCTTATAAATGCATCTCTCTTTCACAGTGGGCCAAGGGAGGGAGGGAGGGAGGGAAGGAAGGGAAGGAAAGGAAGGAAGGGAAGGACCTGTGAAATGTTTAAGAGAAGCCTCTGGAGATCAGCCATGGTGACTTTAGGAAATGCTTTCCAACTGTCCTTCTTCTCAAGGAATGGTTCTGAGAATGAAATTGAGAAAAAACTCCAAACCAGAAGGAAGCAGGATATATAACCATGCTACTTCATGCATCCTACTTATCAGCACTCTGATCATGTAATCTTGTAGATCCACTTCAATTTTTAATATGCAGATATTTTAAAACAGGTATTTAGGTTGTTCAGGTGAGCCTGAGTTGGATGAGTAAATATTTGGCAGGTTTTTGATAGTTGAAGGGGATTAGAATACAAAATGTTCTTGATAAACTGGAGAAGCTTCCTGGAAAAAAAAAAAAATTCAAAATGATTCTCATCAGGGATGAGTACAATGTACCACATCCAGACAGGCACAGTCAATTAGACAACTGACCTGGATGGCAAGTTCTAGGATACGTCTCATAATTACGATGGATGATAATGTTTGCATGAGTCAATTCTATTGGGAAGGGAAAACATCACCCTGGATTGTAAAAAGGGAAGTAAAAACTAAAAGACACTCTACTGGTTAGACCTTGGCTGGAGTATTATGTCCAATTTTGGGCAAAACACTTCAAGAATGATCTGGAGCAGCTGGAGAGTATGAAAAAGAACACCAAAATATCAGACGACTAAGAAACATGACCAGTGAATAGCGACTGAGGTAATTTGTGCTTAAGCCAAAAGAAGCCTTAAAATATATACATGACAATTGCAAAGGGGAAGGAAACAATTTGTTATTGTATGTTTAGAAAGACATAATGGGCCTAAATTGTGTCAACAAAGATTCAGAGGCAAAATTAGGAACTATTCTATGACACTAAGGATAATGAGGCACAGGAATGGATATGATGGGTCTCCATGACCAGGGCCTTTGACTATAAATTATGGAGTCTTTTGGAGGGTGCTATAGGAAGGGAAGGCATGTAAATAGGCCTGATATACTTTTTAAACCTAGATAATACTCATCAGTATATTTTATTGGGCAATAATTCTCTAGAAAAGGTTCTTTATTCTGTTTCTATTCAGAAATACGGCATAGAAAAGTTAAGAAACCATAAACTCAAGAGTTTTTCAGCTCAAGTGTAGGTCAGTGCCTATAGGTGTTATATGAAGACAAAAGAGGAGCAATTATCCCTAGCTGAGTCTTGCCACTCTCTAGGGGAACCATGTAACAGTGCAATTATGGAAAGAAGTGAAATACCAGCATGACCTGAACAGGCTCATTATCAATGAGATCTCAAAATGGCAACATCAATTAATAAAATGCACCATGCAGTATGAAAGTCTAGCATTAATTTAAGATACCCGGCGGGGGGGGAAGAAAGTAAGTAGGGTCCTTTGATTCACTTTATCTGAAGAGCCAACAAAGACTTGAACAATTTTTTTTACTGTCTTGTGTGTGCGGTATGTTTCTTAAGACATTGGGTTGATTCAGGTAATAAGGTAATGAAATTATATTAAAGCAACCCTCTTATCAATCAGAATTAATCATCCTCATCTGATGTTTGCAGCTAAGGTGTACAAGAAGGTAATGTGATATGGCAATGAGAAATTACACTGTCCAGAGCTAAAATGCCATAACTCACCCTGGAAAGTTAGCTATAAGATGAACAAATTACCCTTTTAATGAAGTGACCGGCTTATATTTGAGTATCAAACATAATATAGAATATTTGGTACTAAAGAAAAACAGATGTTATTAATAATACATATTTTTTTCTCCATGAACTCTAGTACTACAGAGGTAGAAAGGATAAAAGTACAGTCAAAAGATTCTTACTATCTCCAATGCCTAACAGCATCAAAGGCCAGATCAGTGAAACAGCATTAATTCATGGTAGATACAGCAGCTGGGATCAAGACTTCAGCACGCCAAACTGAGATTCTGGCTTAGAGATCGTGAATCAAGGAATGACAGTACAAGCAGTGTCCGTAATGCCTCACTGAGCTTTCCAGGGTTTACAAGTCAGCTCGTTCTACTAAGGAAAATACTTCATAGCTTTATCCACAAAAGCAAAACCATCAGTGTACGGTTCACTGCCCTCTCAGCTACCTTAGCAAGGGAAATTAGTTGCATCCATGTGCCCTTTTAGTGTTTCCCCATAGCATATCATGTTAGAACACACTGGCACCAAACAACATCTTTGCTCAATGGCAATTGCTCAAGACAGAAACACCGATGGCAGAAGGGCTGAGCTGCTGTGAACACCACCAGTGGGTAGCAGCACGATGTGTGACTCCTGAACAGAAGCCTGAGCAAGGCAGCACACCCTGATTAAGCATCATTTGGGCCGGATATTGGCTCCATGGACCAGCTATTTCCATTTCTTCGGTGACCTGCTTTATGCAGCATCTTTAGCAAGAGAAGTCCAGGCAGCTGCAATGCTGCCAGCTCCCATGGTGCATCACACTCTCATAGTCACCGAGCAGTTGTAAACTGATTCTTGTTTTCTCTTTTTAACAACAACAACAAAAAAGTGTTTTATCTCTCAGAGGAGAAGATTGTAAAGAAAACAGTTCCAAAATTAACTTTGGTCACAGAAAGCAAAATTTTAATTTGCAGTTCAAAGCTACCTATTAGTGTATGGTACCCAGAGGAGGAAAACCATGCAGCAGTCTGAAAGGAGTCCAGAATTCATGTAAAATGTTTCTAGGTAAGCTAGCCAAATTTATTATAATTAGTCTTGGGTGAGCAGACAAAGGCCTATAATTTAGGGACAGCATCCTACAACTATTATGTGTAATCAGATAAACACTGAAGGCCTGGGCTGAGACTCACTTCTCAGTAAGTGCAGTAAAGAAAGAAAGAAATGATGCAAAACACTGGGGAGCTTTTTCTTTTTCCCTTGGGAAAACCACTTTTTATTTCCCATCCAGAGAGATCATTTCAGTGAAATTCAGACATGCAGAAGCTCCATTATCAACAGCACCAATGCTGCCTTCAATGAGCCCTTTTAGAAAATACTTTTGTGTCCTAAATGCATAAAATAAAATTGGAAAAGCAATTTATGCCACTGAGAACTGTCTGTCTAAAAACCTCTGAGGATTTGGGGCTTAAGTACAGATTTTCAAAGCTTCAGGGCTTAGGTCACATCTTTTAAAGGTAAAACTCCAACACCAATCACTGAAACAGTTTTTCGAGTTCTACATTTAATTTCCTAAATCACTGCTGTCTCCTTAAAGAGTTGCACAATACTAATGTTGATATTATGGTTAGACACTGTTTCTTCCAGGAACTCATTAGCTGAGGTTTCCCCCTCAGGGAGGGTGACACATGCTTATCAATGGTCGATCCATGACACTGAGTACAATGAAGTAACAAAAGGCACGTGCCAGATGGCAGCACAGAGAGCCCTTCCTTAAAGTATGTCCTGACATAGGGAAAACCCGTACTACAGCCAAGAGCAAAACTAGACCACTTTACTTTGCAATTCTGATAAACCAAATCTACAGTTTGTTGAAAATGAAATTACATTTACAGGAGTAATATAAATGTAGGCTACCCCCTGGCCATGGCAATTTTACTTATTTTTTTTTATTCAGAATGTCCAGTTTCGCAAGAAGAGTTTATTGGATTATCTAGTTTCACAGAATTTGTCCCATTTAATTTTGTTATAAATATTAAAAAGCTGTTACCTAAAGTTCTGAGGCCAGTGAGTGAGAGTTTTCATTTTTTTTTCATCCAGCTTTGATGAACACAAAGTAGTTCCATTTTCAGTTCCATGAAGTGGTAACACTTCAGACAGCATTATAACCAGAAGACCTGATTGGCAGGTATTTTAAATACAAGATTATTTTGTGTTTGAGACAGAGGAGCAGGGCTCTGGAGACCTGATTTCTGTCCTTTGATCAGTCACATAAACCCTGCATGACACAGGACAAGACAATTAATAGCTTTGTGTCTCTGTTCTTCAGCAAAAATTGAGGGGAGGAATTTTTTTTTCTTTCACTTTTCCTCTCTTTTCTCCACACAGATGACCAGCTCTGAAAATTGTTTCTTATTGATTGGTACAGTGTCATTCAGTGTTTCCAAAGTATAAAACAAAGAAATCCTTTTAAATTTTCAGGATCTGTTTTTACCTGAATATTGAACAGTGACCAAGTTCTCTTCTATTTAAATTTTACTTAGGAATTTCATCAATATTTTTCTTTTTTATAATTTGCTAATACTTACCTGTCAATGGTTGTAAGCCTCAGAAAGTAGCCAAGAAAATGATTTTACAAGTATGATTTGCAAAAATCAACTGCATGTGTGTGTAGGTAAGAGGTTGTTTTTACGGATCAGAGTAATAGCAGTAGTTTTGCTGCATCCATGATGGTCAAAAGGTGTAACCAATGCAAGTTTTCCAGAGAGGTAAATCTATTATTAGCACAGCTATATGAACAAGACAGCACAGGTAGAGTGTCAAATAGACAAGCCCTAATTCAAGTATATGGAGATAGATGCAGTACGTAGGTTGGAAATTCTTAAGTCCTTATGGAAAATTCAGAAGTCCAGCCTTCTGCTCTCCTACCTTCTCCCTCCACAAGAAATACCAGCATCTGTGCTGAAATACCAGTGAACAGGAAATTACTAGCCCCTTTCAAACATTGCATCTGTGCATATAAAATTAATATATGAATGGATATTACAGTGGTCAGAAGAACAGTTTGTTCTCATTTTTCCATCCCCACATCACAACTCACAGGTCAGCACTTGAGCTTCAGTGATGGACTGTGACTGCACTACAGTTGCCTTTCAACTTTGCTTTTACAAGATGCTGATAATTTGGACAGCTCAACATCAGAGAGGAATAATTTACTTGTTGTGTTCCTTGCTGTACTGTATCAGACCTCCTGTAGTTGCAGCTTACACTACTGAAAAGAAGATCTGTTCTTATTTTAATTCTCTGAATGCTTACAGGAAAGAATCATTGTTGTAGTTATGGTTTAATTAAGACCAACTGGGACCTGTGCCAGGTACCAGGCATAACAGCAGGAGGGGCATAAGAACTTCTATTTTTCAGTCTTAGAAAAAAGCTTAATACAGCAGGACATCAAACAACGTGTTCACTTGTTTCTGTTTTGCTTGTAATGAAATAAACCAACTATAGGTTTGCATCTGGACTCATAGTATTGCTCAGATTATCCTACCTGTCACTGTACACCTAGCCCCTGTCAGGAGTGATATCACAGCCTGTTTGCCATTCTTTCCAACAGTATTTCAGAGAAGCAAACCATCTACAGAATGTTTTACTAATGCGAAAGATACCAAGCCACTACTAGTTGGTGTGAACTACTACTGATGATTAGATTTCAGCCTAATTTGACAATGACCTTTTGCCTGATGTTGTTAATTTTGCTTCCTGTAGTTTTTCATTAAAGGAAGATAATGAAGATACAAGCTCCTTGGTGTAAATCATTAAAGCTTATGACTAGCAATGTGATAGTAAAAGATAGATCCTTCCTCTCCTATTCTTTTCATATTTTCATCTACCCTTAAGAATTCATATCTTTGAAAGTGGAAGGCTCAGTGGCTTGCAAAAATTCAGAAGTCTTTGTAAGAAACCTGTCATTTTAGGGTGAGGGTGGCCCCTTAGACAGATGCTCTCTGTTAACCCCCCTGTCTCCCCAGAGGGGAAGAGAAAGGGAATAAGGGAGAGAGAATGATTAGAAAAGGAAACTAGAACAGCTTTAAGGAAAATGAAATAGTAGTAATAATAAAAATGGAATATATACAACTATATACAAAACCACCACCAAACCCAACCCACCCCCTACCCTAATTACATCACTGTAACCACTGATGCTGCGGAGCAGGCACTGGGAGGTCCTAGACCGGGCCCTGCAGCAGACAGGAGCTGTGTTCAGAAGCTGGATTCTGGTACCACATTTAGGAGCACACAGATCAAGATCGAAGGCAGAAAGGACAGAGTTCTCCTTGGATGCTCCAAGGAAGAAACCAAAAGAGGACCCCAGCCAAGCTGAGCAAAGCCGGCAAAGGGGGCCAAGAGGGCAAAGAGGGGGAAGAGACCCTCCAGATCCCTCAGCTTTATACTAAATGTAACATATATGGGACGGAACACCTCCTTGGTCAGTTTGGTGTCACCTGTCCTGTCCACTCCTCCCTGCAGGTGCGGCCTTTCACTTTCCTGCACCCCCCAATGTGACACACAAGATCCAGCAGTGGCCTTGCTCTGCACACCAATCCTTGGTAGTAACTCCAGCCATGGGGCGTTATCACTGCCAGCAGCAGACACTGCCTGTGAGAACAGGCTGCTAACTTCAGACAGTGCAGTGAGTTAGAATAACTGAGCTGAAAAATAAAATCACTGAACAGAATTAGTTCTGTTCTCACTCAAACCGGGAAAACATGCTTCATGAGAAACCCCTGTTATATCACCACTGGGAAAATTCAGAGTAGTCTGCAAAAAGATTTCTGAAAGATGTCACGTACAAAAAAAATGGCCATGTATTTGGAAAGCCCATACTGTCAGCCAGGACTGAAGTGCCCCAGCAGTGCTGGGCACGCATGAGATCTTTAGTCACCAGAAAGTTCCAAGATGATCTTCACTACTAGCTTTTTGTAACACTGTTGCTGAAACAGAGGATGTATTGCTTATTAAGGATTTGTTTGTATGTGTCTTTTAATGCACTGCAGTCTACCCTGCTGGTCTGGCAAATGCCTTTCACAGGAGTAGCTCATAAGCAATCTGTACACATACTAGATGGGGAAATTACAATGGTTTTGAAACTGAGGCAGTTTCATAATTCACTACCACTGTCAGATAGGCTTTAAAGACCAGATTTTTATTTGGCAATGCCAAAAATACTTTTCTCACTTACATTCTTCACTTGAAAACAGTAAGTTATTAGAGTTTCTGTTTCTCTTTGAGCAGGATCAGCATTGGGAGTACTTTTTCTGTGCTTTCCCAAGAGCTATGTTGCTCCCGAGTAAAACAGCAAGGGGTTGGATTGGTTGGGAAGTTTATCTAGAACAATTCTGTCGGTGCTAAACTGAAATGTTTCAGATGTCCAACTAGTTTCATCACTCTGTCTAATCCCTTCTAAAGGCAAAAGCCTAAACTGAAAAAATAACCCCACAAAAGAGAAAATTACAAAGCTGATTAATGTAGGTACCAGTTTATTACAAAAATATTTTGTTATTTCAGAATTCTGGTCACCTATACTGTGAGTGAAGCAGGCTAACCTGAGAACACTGAAAGAAATAAATCAATAAAACTTGAACAGTAACCTTAAGCTGTCCTCCTCCAACATGCTCAAGTTCCCATTCCAAACACATTTTATAAATGCCTTATATCTTTAAGGCATTTTTTTTGAATAATTACCTGAATAAAATTCTTAAATATTTACAGGAAAACAAGAGATCTAGAGAACATTGACACTCGCAGTTTGCCAGTAATCTGGATATCACCATGAAATTTAGCAAAACCACAGTAAGTTAGAAGTGACAGAAGATGTGCTAACCGAGCATGAAGATACAGCTTTGTCCTTTGAGTATTGTGTTAAATGATAAAGGTGAATTAGTATTCAAATGCACAACATAAAAGCTTTCAGAGTGGGAACTGCAGAAGCATTTTGATTGTCCTAACCATATCAACAGAAACAAGCAATAACACTGACAAGCTTGGAGCAAAATTTCAGCCATTGTTGCTGACATCTAAGGCACTCATGATAGCTCTGGACACTGCCTACACTATCGCCATGGCCCCTTATTGATTTTGTGGCTTTCGATTTCTGTATGGAAGGCCTTAATTTTATGATACTATATTGGAGAGTGTTTTGTGGCTTCTGTTGCTTGCAGGGTCACCATAGGGTATGTGTCTGTTACATGGTCATCAGTGAAGTAAGAAACTGGATCCCCTGACACAACATATATTTCCTTCTCTGTTCCTATTTTTTAAAAACATTGTTCAATTTTTTTAAAAACCCTCTCCAGAGATGTTATGAACAGAAAGTAACACATACATATGTGACTTGTTAGTATTGTACAGACAAAAATCTAGACCTTCTTTCCTGATCTTCACATCCTACTTAAGCAAGGCTTTTGCCGAATTCTGTGATAGTTTTGACTGAATAAGGGCAGCAGGATTTGATCCCATGATAATAATATAAAAATCTGAATTCCAAACAAGTTGTATGCCAAGAAAACTCACAGAAATCCCTTGTGCAAGGAGTTTGTCATCTTTTTGTAAAGGAAGAACATGGCAGAGAAACATACTGTCAGATACTTTCAGAGTCAGTGTTATGTGTACAATAAACATTCATTTTATACAATGGAGTACAAAGCTGTGAATCAACTTGTGTGTGAAGTGGAAAATCAAGAAAAAATCATTAATATAGGCAGCTACATGTTGTAATCTCAACTTCCTACCAGTTCTATTCAGGTACACTACTGGAAGTAATTCCCAGGTTAGTTTCATCTTTGATGATCTTTTTTTTTGTGTGTGTGTACAAGGGATTTCTAGTTTAAATAACATAATTCTGTTACAGGGCTATTATTCTTTATTTCTATCTGACTTGAAATATTACAGTAAGTACAAGCCACACCATGCAAGAAAGAAGGCATTTCTATAACTGACCAAAGCCCAGTGCTTCATCTGCTCCATTCTGCCTTATCATCAGTAAGTAGAAGTTTCTGTGACAGGGAAAGCACCTGAAACCCTGATTACTGAACAACGAGAGAAAGATTCTCTCAGTTTTGACTGAGACAGAGCAATAAAGCTATTTTCCAGGCTGCACTGACCATCAGATGGAAACAAGTGACAAAGGTCACAATCAAGACAGAGCAAGATAAAAACTAAAAAAAGCAGAAAAAACATCAGTTCAAAGGGTGAAATAGGTGGGAGTGTGGTCCAGAATGGTCAAAAAAGGGATCAGAACAGCAGGATAGGCTCCATGAAAGGAGTGGGCAGAGCAAAAGCAGGCTCATGAAGTAAAACCTTTGCATGCACTGCTAATTGTTGTTCACTGTTAAGTGAGATCCAGACCTGGGCAGAATAACCTCCATGCAGTCTATAGGGCAATTCAATTCCTGAAAACCCATATTTTCTCACCCTCCTAGAAAGAATACCTCTATAGTCTGTAACCAAAAGCATCATGAATGTTCAATATTTGTATCCTTTTCCAACCTCCCCCACCGCCCTTTTCTTTTATCTTTTTTTTTTTTTTTTTCTTTATGTCCTATAATCGTCCTTGGCATTTCCTATAGGAAAATAGCTTGCTGAGAGGCTGAGCTTTTTTCTTAAAAGGAAATTATCTTGCTGACACCTCCTTGACATTTAAAATGAGCCATCAAACCATAAGGCATTCCTGCATGAGGACCCTACAGCAGGAGGCAGAGGAGAGGAGCAGTGGTACCAAAGCCAGGCTGCAGGTCCCACACCTTCTCCCCAGTAACATGTGTGAGGCCATAACATAAACGCACTCAAAGACATAAGAAGGCAGACTTGCTGAGATTTCCCAGGCAGGTAACACACGTCAAGAGCTCATGGTTGTGACAGAAACAGCTGTTTTTAAAATCAGGGTTATAATCCAAATGCAGTTTTTAGGATGAAATCTTGCTTTTCTATTGATTACAGCATTAAAGCTTCAGCTGAGCATTGAGGACAGATGAGGACACCAGTCTGTGTTCCTGAAACTGCTGAAATCTTTGCAGGGGATGGACTACACAGAGACAGGGGAGGTGCCAAATCAGAATTGGAGTTTTAATCTTTAATTCCTAAGGAAAGACAAATAATATAATAATTTTTTCTTCCCTGTGCATGGGTGTGCACATACACATGTTTCCCTACTGGTGAGTAAATATCAAACACTGACTTTGGGCCATCATTTGCCATATGATGTGTGAGAACATTTTGTTGCTCTCTTTTAGTATTTATTCCTTTTTCGGAGAAAATGGAGGTTAGTTGTGAGTGGTGCAGTGCTGCTGACAAATCTGCTAAGCCAAGTGCTTTGTTCCTCATGAGCAAGTAAGATGAAGTAAACTGTGCAGAGTGGGTGCTGCAGGCTTAGGCCCTGAATACGCGGCTGTTAAGGAAACTATTCATTTTTGCTTTTGGAAGCATTTCTAATGGGGGCTGCCCCTATGATTCATTTCTTCTCTTCTAATCTCTGTCACCTGCAAGTCACCAATCCATCTGGCTGGAGGCAAACTGAAGCATAAATCTCATAAGGAGCCAGCTTGTGCATTCCCTGGTTTGTCCTGAAGCTGAAGATACTTTAAAACACATTTTATTAACAATTTTTAAAACCACTAAATATGACACACTAACTAATCAATGGAAAACTTAAAAAGATCACAAACCACCAAGATGGTTCTTCTTTTTTTTTCTCTCTTAATTTAAATAATATAATTTAAAGTTCTTATTAATTTTAGTGTAAAGCATATATGAAGACCTTTTTTTCTCATAGTCATGCTGAACATCAGCCATAAGTGAAGCTAATGGACTGGGAAAAGTATCTATGGAGATCTCCATCTCTAGAAAGACAACGTCAAGAATTAGTGCCTATTGTTATGAGTAGAGCTGACCAGAAATTGCCTCATAAAGCATAATTTTGTATTGTTATTTGTAAGATATTCCCCAAACCCAGAATGTTTCTAGAGAACCACTCAGTTTTGATGGATTTTCACACCAGTGGGCAAATTTTCTTACTCCCTATTATCTCAGTTGGGTGGTGCCCAAGACTTGTTCATAGAATTATATAAATGTCTGGGTTAGAAGGGACCTCTAGAGGCCATCTAGTCCAACCCCCCTGCTGAGAGCAGGGACATCTTCAATTAGAGCAGGTTGCTCAGTTCCTTGTTGTAGGAACCCTGGGGACTGTGGATTTCACATATTTGTCCATGCTTTGTGGCAACTCTGAATTGCTCCAGAGCTGCCTTCTCTGGAAGACCTGAAAATCTGACTGGAAGCTGACTGGTTTTGCATGTCAGCATGTCCTGCAGATCAGGAACTCGGTGATTCAGCCAGGTCAGCTGGGCAGCTTGGATCTGCAGGTGAAACTATGACACCTAAAGTGAGCCCATCTGTATACACTGATCATCCTGAAACAACATTTAACAATCTAACTTCTATTCCTGCAACATAAAAGATGGTATTTCATTACAAATCAGAGCCAGAAGCCTGATAGAGCAAACATTTCTGGTGAAGAATCTCATCATTTCAGTTTGTGAAATGTTACACAATAAAGTAATAATCACACCCTTTCCTGAAGGACAGTTAGGTAACACATTCATTAAAGCTTAGTTGAAGGAGCCTCTCAGAGATCAAAGACTTCATCTAAAGCATTCAATGATTCTTGCAAAAGTGACATTCAAGATCTCTAGTTATTTTTAAATATCATGTTTGCTATTTTTCCTCACAGAAAAGGAAGAAAATGTATGAAATTGTACCCATTACTGCTTTACTTTATCTCTTTTTCAGTTATCTCAAGTTAAAAATGCAAATATCTGTATGAAAAATACATGAAACAATGTACAATTATTGAACAAGTGGAAAAAATTATAAACAACAATATTGAAGTGTATGACCAACACCTGACACCAAAACAAGGATTTCCTGTAAAATTCAAAGACCTGTGAGACTGCACACCTCAGTTCTTTTCAAAGGAATATAATGTCATTAGACACTGACTTCACTGGTTCTCATCCTATGTCTTTCATCTACCCCCGTCTCGGTAGCAGCAAAAGAACCCCTTTTTTTTTTTCTTTCAAAATAGCTCATTTTCTGCTGTGACTTCAAAGACTGCATATGGTATGGGATTGCTAACACCCATTCAGCAGTGAATACATCTTCCACTGCTGGCAGTGTTGTGGGAATACTTCACAGGTAGGGCAAATGTAATTTATCAATAGGGATGTCTGCTTGTCATAGGGAAATGCTGTGACCACATGTGTGAGGGAGAGGATTGTGAACCATTTTGGCTCTCCCACTATCTCACTGTCCTCCCTCTGCCACATAGCTAGGGCAGCATCAAGGAATGTGCAGGAAGAGGGGTGCCAATCCCATCACTGGTACCCTCTTCTCCCTCTAAGTACTCAGACAATGATGACAAAAAGCTCTTGTTAGCATTTTCTCTCTTTCTCATATTCAGGGGGATAAAGAGGTTCAAACAGTGAATGGGTGGCCTAGCTATGCCAGGCCATCCCTTGTCAGCCCTTTTCTGCCTGATAACAATAGGGTTTACAAATGAAACCCTTGAAGGAGAAACCCAGAAAGGCTATGCCTCTGATTGGGCAGTATTTTTCAGAGAACAAAGAGATTTATTTTTTTTTTAATAAAACAATCTCTGTGTGCTACAGCACCAAAAAGAAGGGGACTTCATAGTTGACAGTCTAATGAGCTCCCTGATGTTTATCAAACTGGTTAGGTCACTAGAGGCAGGAATTTTCTGCTTGCTTCATCAGTACCACTCACACTGGGGAAGGGAACAGAAAGAGGAGAAAAAATGAATGGGAATAAGAGAATGACATAGCCAGGGGCCTAGAAAAAGACCTTTAACAACATGGTCATTATATTAGAAATCTAGAAACTGCTTTAGGCAGCATGTCAACAACTCATAACAGGAAAAACAAAAAAGTAATATAAAAGAAAGATAGAACCTTTTGAACAACACAAGTCTTATCTTTCCATTCCTTTGCATGAACAGAATACTATCTATCTGGTAGTTTTTCTGCTAAGTATAATGATATCCTTTCCTTGCAATACATATTACTTATTGTAGTTCAGTTTTTACCAGGAAACTATGAGACAGATCAGTATCCCATTATTCTAGGTGCACAAAGCAAAGAAATATTGTTGCCCCACGGTGTTAATAATCTGTGGATATAAGATAAAAGGTGGGAGAAAAGAATTATCACTTATGAGAAAGAGGGAGGAATAGAACTCTAAATTGCAGTTGTGACTGCAGTTGGTAGGTATATGTACTATACTTTCTGGTGCTACCTGGGGAGAAAGAGAGCAGTGAATCCCTACCTTTGATTAGCTCATCTTAACAGAGACACAAAATGCTAAAAGGTATAAAACCTTCCTGAATTCACACATGCAAGATAAATTTATCCTCCATAGAAATACTGAAAGTAAATTGAAATGTGTTGGAGCAACTACAGCAGTTTGGGAAAAAAAAGCAAAACAAAATAAAAAAAAAAAAGAAATGGAATCTGAGAGTTAATCTAGAAATTATTTTTCTATGGAGATTTGTTTTCACTGGAAGACACTTCAGCAGTTTTTTAATTCTGCTTTGGCTAAGCAGAAAGCATTTAACAATCCAGAGGACTAATTTTTCATCTCCTGACCTGGAGGCACTTGCCTCAGAAAGAAAAGTTCACAACCAATTTATCTTCACAGATGCATGAAAACATAACATGCCTGCTGGGTCTTCCATGTGAGAGGTATCCAAGGGATGAACGTTGTTTGATAGTAATAATGCTCCTAGGAAGCTGGCTGTGGCTCTGTTAGTTCGTTTTCTCTAGGGTAATGCCAGCACTTCCTCCAAGGTACTATCATTCATAAAATAGCTTGAGAGAAGTCCGCATTGCAAAAATCATGACCACTACCATCTGACAGTACTGGTAAAAATGCCTATAACCATTCTGGGGTTTTTGTCATCTTCCAGAACACAATGCAGCAGTAATAACATACTCAAAATGCTACAGACACTGCCATCATTGTATTGCAACAGTAACTATTTGCATCTCTAAAGCCATCCCTACAGGACATTTCATTACTACTACTGTTTTAAAGTAGTGGAATTAAAAACATCTAGTGCATGTTCTTCAGGGCCTTCAGGGTTATTTTCAGAATAAAATAAACCTTGAAGAACCATTGTCCTCTTGTATGAAAATACTCCTGTTAGGGTAAAACAGTAGTTTACACTGTAACATATGGAAAATGCATATATGCCTGTATATATGGTAAGAGTAAGAATACTCTAAAGATGGAGAATAATAGAGCAATAAAAGCTGATGAGGAAGGTGGGAACAGATATCTGACTGAGAAGGTATAGGATATACAAATATCCTGAAGAAACAGGCTTTGTTTCTTGTCAGTGTAATAAAAACAGGAACATAGTGATAACTCCATCATGTTTGAGAGGCACTGAGTGCCTCTTTGATGCCAAACACCCATTCAATGGTAGCAAGGTTCAGCCTCAGGCAGTGCACTGGGAACAAGGACAGAGAAAGGCACATTTTAGATCTTTTTCTGTATCTCTTTTTCAAAAGACAGAGGTTTTCAGTAGTTTCTTCCCATCTAACTTCAGACCTTTGCTTGAGTAGTCTATGTTGGAAATATATTTGGTCTTAGCTTCGTTCCAAGTCAAAGGAAAGACATTGGCTTGCCCAGAGTATGGTTAAAGTCTGCAGACATCTATGGGGATTATCAAGGAAACCTAAACCAGGTATGGCTACATCTCAAATGAGAGAAATTGGGCACTGCATGGCATGCCTAGTCATCCTCTCTATGCAGATGAGAAGACCTATTTGGTGGCTGATATTGATTTCCCATCCATAAATCAATATGCCAGGACAGGGGGGAAGAGAGGGTGGTCCACACCCAGGTCTTGCCTGAGCAGAGATGCAGCCTGGTTTCTCTCTGACCCACAGACACATCCTACACAGCTAACCTGAATCTAGGGTCAGTACCAAAATTTAGGCAGCCAAAACTGAGCCTTTACGTCTAAGCTTTATCTACAGTAGCTCTGCACTGCTCCCACAGACACCCATTTTGCCTGCCTTAAGTAAGGATCTGTACCTACACCCACATAAAGAGGCAGGGATTTAAGGGATTAGATGGTACACAGTGGAAAAAAATACAGTAAAATATATAAATAAAGTATATTGCCTTTCAAAATCTATTATAAAACCTGTGTGGGTTTTCTCTGATCTTCTTTCCTCCTCACCTTTTTCCCACGTTAGCAGAACTGAATGAAGTATAAAAAAACAACACAAAAATTCAAACATGTCATTTTAGCTGCCTGAAGCACTTTTAACTCACTGTGTTTATGGTACAGCTAAAACAGAATCTGATAATGCTAAGCAGTCTATCATCATAGGTTGCACCAAAGGATTAATTGAAGGTTTATGCTGCAGAGTGCTATGCTATTCTTATAAACAAAAACCTGTTACCTCAGTTACTGAGGCTGTAAGCTTTAGAGTTCAGTGATTTGCATTTTTCATACACTTTCAGTGACTAAGAAGGTGGCGTTGGAGTAAGATTGAGGGCATTTTTTTCTGGAATCACTTGTTTTACATTTCACATCAGATTATTTATATCCTTAAAAAAAAAAAAAAAAAAGTAGAGGTAAGAACTGAAGAACAAAACCCCAATCAGTATCAATGCTATGTTCAATGCTATGTTAATTTAGTTCTCCTTCATCTCTATTTCTTTACCCCTCACGGGCCTCCTGACAGCCTTTCATATGTGGTTTCACAAAATAGTCTCCCTCTTATCACTTTCAATTTTTGCTTGCAGACTTGTTTTACATGCAGTGTCCACTATGCATTAATCAACAAAGCCTGTGAGAGAGCTTCTCTCCATTCTCATTGCAGTTTTTGTGCTTCTTCATGCAGAGCCTTATCTTTTTCTTTTCCAGTTGATGAGCCTGAAAACTCTTAAAGATGAGATTTTTCTTATTCTGGGAGCTTACATCAGGCTGAAAATACCACCATCAGAGAACAGACCCTAATTACGGAGGTTATCAGTGATTGCTATTCAAAAAACTGCTGAAATCATTTTGAAATGTAATTTTACATTCACAATTATTGGGCAACATCTTTGGAGAAGTCTGAACCATTTGTTGTTGTTTTGCTGTGATTTCTTGCTTCCTTATTTGATTGCAGATACAATTCAAAGAGGAGAGAATAAGCCAAATAGGATATTTGTACTTTTGCCTATGACAGATGCAGACTACAGAAAGTCAAGTAAAAATGATATTGTATGACGAGCTGCAAACCAGAGCCACTGCATGCACTTGAAAACATACAGTTCCATTTCCTAACATTTTATCTAGGACAAGTTTGTCAACTTTCAAGCAAATTTAATTTGATACACACTTCAGGAGAGGAAGAGAAAAATACACAAAGCTCTTTGGATTTTGTGGTATTTCAACCTCAAACCCTACACCATTCTGTTCTTGTGCCTGGTTTGGGACAGCGACAGCTGAAGTAACACAGCTTAACACAGAAAGTTTAGTGCGTGTAGGTATTTTCAAGGAATGAGAGGTGAACCCACAGGATTCTGTAGTAACCCTGCAAAGTCCTGATGTGTGGAGACCTGAACACTAGGCCATGGGAGAGGAGAGTGTCATCTGCTGCCAGCCTGGCTGCAGTATCCTGAGAAAGCTGAGCCAGCTCAAGCCAGTCTCGACACAAGGAGCAAACTTCTCTCTTCCTCCAAGCCCAAGTTTGCCTGCAGAGTTGCCCACTTGCCTCTGAGAAGTTCAGCAATGGATTATCAGATTAACTCTAGAGAACCCAGCTGGAGAAGTGCTAAACCATTGCAGCAATGCTTGACAATGGGGCAGTTGTGCTTTTGAAGCACCTCAGCATGCCCTGACTGCCACAGAACTTCACACTTTGCCTCTAGTCCTGCCATGCAGCAGACGCAAGTGGTGGGACCTACCTTCAGCTGGTAAAAATCACCATCAGCCCCCTCATTCTGTCAGAGCAGTACTAAGTCACAGAACACAACCCTGCTCCTGCCAGTCTGTCACTACCAATCACCTTGCTAAGGAAAACAGAATTTTATATTGTTCATGGTTTTCCCAGTAAAACATATGCCATTCTGTTAAAGGAAATTACATCAGTGATCAACTAAAATCTGAACTGTGTAGTTACAATCTTGTCACTACTGTATAGAAAAAATGCAGCACAAATGCCTACCAGAAGGTTAGTGCATAACTCAAATGCAGTGGGGATATTTTTACCATTTAGTGTACCACAGAGGCAGTTTCCTGGATATATAGCAATAGGTCTTGGGAAAGGCCTGCCCATTGAGCACAATGATACGTGGGCAGATAAAATTAGAATTTCCTAATAAAGCCTGCATTTAGGGCTGCCACCTGCCCAGTGTGCTGTATTATGATAGACATATTTTTTTAGCTTTTCTCCTGCAGCATCAGTATTCATAGACAGGGAAAGAAGAACAATGTGAGTTTCTTGGAATTAAGAGAGTTACTTCCAGAGTGTCACAGAAAAATTAATGAGACACATTCTTGGACATCCACACCATTGGCTCACTTCATTGTGAAGAAGATCATCAGACCTAAGGAAGTTTGAGTCGAGCTATAAAATCTCATGGTGTGGATAAATGTTACTGTACTCAATGGCACAAAGACTGATTTGTACTTGTTGGGATGATGTTTTGCTCACTATTTCTGTCTGATGTGAAGAAAGGATGTAAAAATTTTAATGACTTCAAATAATGAGAGCACAGGAGCAAGGTAAGTAGAAAGGAGGAACAGTAAACAGAATTGTGAAAAGGAAAATTTAAAACACCCTGCTCAGACTAATAGAATGCTGTAGATAAGCAAGTCAGGCAATTAAACACAATAAGATAATAGAATAGGGAGAGAATATGAAATAAAATAGACGAAAGTTAAGATTTTTTTATTATTATTATTTTTTTATAAAAAGCGGCGTTATGGTAAGTGCTGCATTCTTTTAGCCTAGCCAGCAGTAACTATTGCCATTAGTGAGCAGCATAAATGTTAGTAAAAAATTCAGATTTTATACCAGTGCAGTCTGTGAGTATATTTTGATAACAGTAACCTGAAGGAAATTATTCCAACATCCTATGAAACTAAAATTAATTTCAGCTACTGTCTATGTTTCTGGTTGCTTGTATTATAAAAAGAAACAGGTTTGTTACAGATATGGAAAGGATAGAACTGAAAAAAAATGAGTGATTATATGTAAATACTGAGTATTTACAAAACAAAATCATATTAGGGAGAACAGAAGTAGATGCAGAGGACATCCATGATGAAGTCATATGTTTCTGTACTGTACTTCCAGGGTTTTCTTCTTTTAAAACTAATACAAAGGACAATGATGATGCTAACACAAGATTTTCTTGATATAAAGTAGTTAAGTAAAAAGAAGCTGTCATTAAACATATGGGTTCAGGGAGAGTAGAGAAGAGAGAAAGGCATGAGAAGGTGAAGCAGTTTTGCAGGGCCTGAAATAATTTTGATATTTATGTTGGTAATGAAAGTGTTAGGACTCCTTAGAAAAGCATTATACTGATAACAAGCAACGGCACTCCACATGAAGACACAGTACCATGAGGCAGCTCAAAGAGAAGAGGGGCAATGTCATGTTTTAATACTGTTCCTAGGACAAGGGCAAGGACAAACCAGACCTGGCAGAATTCATTAGGTTCTGGAAGTAAAGTGGGTCCTGCCTACCCAAAATCAGAGCAGATTATCATAATGCCTACTGACTGCTACTTCTCTCAATGGAATCTAGTGAATAAAGAAAAAAAAGAAAATCAAAAGACTTTTCATGCTGTACATTCTCAAACTGAGAGCAACTGAAAGAGGTATGAGTTGGTAGGTAATCTGGTTGCTCTGATTAATTTACCATGTTATAAAGTGTTTTCCTCAGCTTTGAATTTACTAATAACATAAGTAAAGGCAATAGTAAATAATTAATATACCAAATAGCCATGAAAATAACATTTTCAGATAAATGATCATCTAGTAGCAAAATAATCTTTGATGTATTCTGCAATTGTATTTGAGAGGTTGAAGACTAATGAGGTGAATTGAGCCATTCTTTGATGTTTAAAGTTGAAGAGTTTTTCCAGCAGCCCATTATTATTTTAAGGGCAAAATAACATGTTCATCAATGCATTCAAAACAAGATTGAAGTCATCTGTCAGGCTGGCTAATTCCAGTATAGCGCCATACTTTATGTTCAGAACAGCATTATGGAATAGATAATAGCTACAGTAAAGCTCTACTGAGAATTCACAGCCCTTGCTGAATACATATAAAAACCTTTTTCATAAACCTCTAATAAGATTAAGTTAGAGTGACTTTTGGCAAATATGAGTTTGAAAACAGAAACAGAAATCAGAGGTTTAGGCTATAAGAATTGGAATGAGAAAATAGTGTCATAAGCATGAAAGCCAGTCAAAGTCACTCCAAATTTCAAAGTTTTGGCTACAGTGTCAGATTGAAGAATGGTAAGATGGAAGAGAAACATAATACTCTTTTCTCTGGGGAGACCCTGAAGCTGAGGTACCAGGTATGCGGATTTGTCTAGGCAGTGGGCTTGTAAGAAGTTAAATGAAAAACTTTCTCCATCAGTTTATGCAACTTCTTTGTAGCAGGAAACATCATTCGCACATTTTATGGTTTTTTCAGTTTCAAATGGCCAGAGGTGTCATCTACAGAAGTCTAGGAGAAGGGCAATACAATTGTCATTATCCTATGGTCAGACGCATTAAGAATCATATGTATGTAGTGGCTTCGCACAAGTTCTCTGCTCTGCTTCAAATTTCTCCCATATTAAATAAATCACACAAAGCATTATGCTAACCCCTACCTGTATTTTTTCACTTCCTTATGAAAGCCTCAGAACTATGCCAACATTTTCATATTTAGCCCTTTAAACACCTGTAAAAAAATAATTTATCCATTGCTTACAAAGACTGTATCTTATCTGTTTTTGTGATCTGAATGTCTACACAAAATTAATATTGAAATAGTATGTCTGGTCCTCCCTCTTTAATAAGTAGAAGATAGTTCATTATCATGTACCATCTGTGCTTAAATCTCTGTCTGTTGTTCTCCAGATAACATGTAAATCTTGAGGAAATAACCAGTAGAGTCTCTCCCTTTTAGTCAGACCTGATGGTTATAACTCATCATTATCTCAACCGCTGTAGCACCCTTGCAATTAACTGAGGAATGATTCTTCTTTCTGCAAGCCAGTGCCTGTCCCAAAAATGTACAGTCTAAATGGTCAAGGCACAAAGAAGTGGATAAAAAGATTCCTTACACGCAGAATGAACAATCCAGTAGTGGCAAATATCATTGGACTCCACACTGTTTTTCTCTTTTTGCTTGTATGTATTAACATGATTGTATCAGGGACAGCTTGTTCAGGAAGAGGGTAGAAGATCAAGCACAAAGGTTTTGGGAGAAGCTGGGACAAAGAGCTCATGGGCACAAGGAATGGAATGTCGAGGGTGAAATGGTCGAGGAAAAACCTAGGCAATATTGGCATTGTTATTGTCAGTATAGTGCCACATCTCTGTGGTTCTTGCAGTTTCTGCACATGAAAAAACATTTTGACTGCTTAAATAATGACAGAAACTATGGGCTCTGCAGTCTAGATTTATTCAGCTCTCACAAGCCCAGCAGAAAAAAAAACCAAATAATTGCTGAAAATGCCATTCAAGAACACTCTTTGCTCTCCAGCAACAGCAACAAAACATCTGCATGTCTATAGAAGGGCTTTTCACTCTTCCTGTGACAAAGTGGGAGATGGCAGATTGCAGAGTCTGGCTCCAGAGCAATTTCCTCTTCAGTGTCACTGTAGAAGTAATGTCTCTCACTGTAACCCATTACAAGGAGCATGCCCCACTCCAAAAAGGCTGGTGCACCATGCTAACCTGATGCAATGAGAATAATTTTCTGAAGAGGATAAGCAAGCAAATTTTTTTGTTGCATATTACACCAGCACATCTTGCAAGAACTGCTGGTAATCACAACTAAGGCAGCAGAGCCTAAACTCTTCTTATAAAACAAACAAACAAAAAAGTAAGCAAATGAAAAAATCAGGTTTGATTCTTAAAATAATAACACTTTTATCCATGTTGTAATAGACTCTATGGACACTAGTGGACATAAGTTGTGCCTTGGTAGGTTATGAAATACGGCAAATTCTTTCATGCCACATAGATAAAAGAGCATTTAAGAGTCTGCTGCTATTTTTCCTGATGCTTGTATCAGACTGAGCATACTGTATCAATATAATACCACAACAGGTAGAAAGGTTGCATAGTCATTTTGTATAAACCTGCTAATGTTTGTGAATCTGTTCCTTTTTTCCCTATTAAATAACAGACCTGGTGATAGTGTTTGGCAAGATTCTTTTTCTTTTGCACTTTAAACTCATTAAATTTAATGAATGCATTAAAGGTCAGAGGCACAAAGGGAGCATTTACCACTACAGCACCATGTGAGAAAGCTGAAAAATATCAGCAATAATGAACACAGGCAAGAGACCTCTAACGACACTTCATTATTTAACGATATTTCTTCACAATTTGAGCTGTGTGTTTTGCTGAAAGTACAACTAAGAAAAGTCTCAAACAAGGACACATAGCATACATTGAAACTAACCTATTATTAGGGGAAATCTAGAAGGCATAATTCAAATTTCTAGAATAAAAATACCAGTAGCAAGCAGTAAGAGAAATAAGAAAGTGAGTGTGAGTACAGATTACTACACAATTATTCTATTATCATTATTACTGCTTCCTAATCATGACTTCTAACATATTATGCAGTCAAAGACAAAAGAAAGGTAAATTTGGAATGCTAAAATACCTTCTTCAAAAAAAAAAAAAAAAAAAAATCTGTAACACCTCAAAGAATTTGCTTGAGCTTATGAATTTGACCCAGCATGGTCTTTCAAGATGTTTGAATAGAATTGAACTCTTCAGTTTGAATGTGGAGCTGCTTATCTTCTCCACTGTGCTTTGCTCTTGTATAGAACCTGAGCTCCACAGAAGAGAATGTGAAAAACATTTTTGCATTGCACAAAACTAGCTCAAATGTAAAACTCCAGTCATCATCTCTTAGACAAAATAGTTACCTGATGGCAAATCAGGTTCTCTATGTGAACATCAAGGCTAGTGACAACTCAGCAGCACACTACACGGTGGGATGCTGATCATCTGCAGAGGCTAACTTGATCATAATTCAGTAAGAAACACAATTGAAAGATACTTGGGGAAGGCAGAGGAGCATGCAAGGAAAGAGGTTCTCAACAGAAAGGAGAAATTAATGATTTTGTGAAGCAGTTAAGTGCACACTTAACTGTTAGTTTGCATCACTGTTACTTTGCTCTGAAATAACACAGAAAAGGCCTTATAAAAATACAACCTACTCTGATCAATGAAAGCTTATGAGCGCAAGAGTTTAAAACAGCAAGGCTATGCCCCAGCAGCCTCGTAAGTGATCAGATCAGGGAAATTTTATTAATGGTGCAATACCATCCGACTCACAGCAATAAAAGCCAATGACTTGCAAGCAGAATAATTCATTGTAGTTGTCTCTATGCCCTGTTAGAATGAAACACATGATAGAGTTCCCTTGTAGATTTCTGTGTCCCCCACCTACAATGTCAAATATGATCACCACTGATCAACATACTTAACCCTAGTCTTTGGAGAAAAGAACACCCAAAATAATTCTTCTTTTGTAAATCTTTTGACACCTTATTGTTATTACAGCATCTTTACTGCCCTGCTGTGTTGTGAACACACTGCATAACACAGTGAGAGATAATGAAGCACATGGGAACACACCAAGAGCAGCAATGGCAGGAAACTTTCTTCAGTCTATAAACACAGGATTGACCTGTGTCTGTCTTTAGTCAGTTAAAAGTCAGGTGGATAATCCCAGCCAGTCACTGAAGTTGACCATAGCAACGCAAAAGCCCTTAGTACATTGAACAGCATAATGTGTAATAATATATAGTATAAAGTAACACTAGAAATAGTTTGAATCAATAGAAACACATGTTTAACAAAGCCAGAATAAAATTTATACCCCAACACGGCTTTAAACGTGATAGGCAGTAAGATGTTTAGAAGATTTTTGAGAAGAGGAATTAGAAGCAAAAACTGAGCTGACTTTTCCAGTGTAAAAACCCATAAGCCAGACTGCAAGGCTGACTGGAAGCTCCTAACAGATATATCTATATCATTATATGGATTAGGATAACCTGATGTAGATAATAGCCATTACTTTAATTTTAACAACTCTATATTAGAAATAAGATTAAAAGAGGTGATTTTCTCTTCAGTGTCATTTTTTTTACAGTGATGTTACATCCATACAAACATCCCCATCTGCAGATGCCCCATGGGCTTCCCTGACAAATCCAGCTTTGAGTTAAGGTAGCAGAAGAGATTAGTTAGGTGACATGAGCCATAAATGAGCAAGGTAACTAATTTTGAGTCAACACCCCTTTAGCTGTTTATTAAATTACTCTTGAAAATGTTTTTGAACAATGGGTTTCCAGTAGCCACTCTTGTAAAGTCAGACTCTTCCTGGTAATAGCAAAAAACCCCCAGATTTAATCCTCAGGCTGTAATACCTGAGGCCACACATCTCTTTTAATTTTCTTGATTCTTCTTAGAGCAAATTCTTTCTTCCCTCCTCACAGAACAGCCAATGCTTTCCTCCTTAATCAACTCCCTCTCTTCCAAAAAATACCTCTTCCCATAATAAAGCAAGTTCTGATATTTTTAAAACCTAACTTGTAACACTGGAACAGCTGAAAAGAGCATAACGGCAGGAAGTGATGACAGTAAGCCCATCATTTCTGAAACCCTCATGTCTTAGGAAGGGAATGGCTGTCTTTGTTCATTAAAAATATTTCACATTTGAAATGACTGAAATAAGGCAACAGAAAAAATGTCCACCTGAGATACTTAGAAATTACATCTAGCCTCCAGAAAGCATATACCTATTGCTGTCTGAGAGTGACATTATCACCTCTTTAACCATGCTTGATTGTAACCTATGTATGTGAAGAAATGTCAACAGTTTGAAAGCAGTACATTAAGAGCATACAAAAAAAAAAAGATGATTAATACACAAAGCATCCTGGATACTGAATGTGACTTTATAGAACAGAATCATGGAATTGTTTAGGTTGGAAAAGACTTTGAAGATCAAGTCCAACCATTAACCTAACATTGCCAAGTCCAGCACTAAATCACATCCCTAAGTGCCACATCTATGCATCTTTGAAATACCTCCAAGGGTGGTGACTCCACCAGTACCCTGGGCAGTCTGTTCCAATGCTTGATAACCCTTTCAGTGAAGACTTTTTTCCCAATGTCCAACCTAAATGTCCCCTGGCACAACTTGAGGCCATTTCCTCTTGTCCTATCACTTGTTACTTGGGAGAAGAGACAGACACCCACCTTGCTACAACCTTCTTTCAGGTAGTGTGATATCAATGCCAAGACGAGATTAGAATTTTGGAAAATATGGTTATTTATATATTGGAAGATAGGGTTATTTGTATACTTTAAGTTCGTTAAAGTGAGCATAGGTGAAACCTGGTTTGGCTTTTGCAGTTACGCACCTAGTAACATGCTTAGCAGCATGCTTTTGTTTTAATTAGAGACAGGCTTTAATCATTAATAATAGGATATCTCTCTCTAGAACAAAGGTTATAGAAAGAATAATCAGTTGGCCAACCAACTAGCCATGAAGAACTGTTGAAGATGGCCAAGTAAAACTGGGGGAAAGGTAATCCTGGCAGGAGGAAATTGTGACTACTGACTCATAGACCATCAACCTCAACTATACCACCTCCTCAAAAGAACAAGGAAATGAGTGGTTAAGAAAAAAAATAGATCATGTGTACATTTACATAGCAAGTGAGGGTGTTTTGACCAATCCTATAGTTGAACAACAATGACTATGTATTTGAAAGTGGAATGTGATTAATATGTTGTGTATAAATAACAGATGTCTTCAGGTGTTGGGTGTGTTGGTTTAGACCCAGCACCCATAATTGCACATTCATGAGAATAAAGAAAATACCTCCACCTTGTATATGTGATTGGCAGTTGCATACTAGATGATGGACAGTTTTGGGAGTTGTAGAGAGTGATAAGGTCTTGCCTGAGTCTACTTTTCTCCCAGCCTAACAACCCCAGTTCTCCCACTCCTCATAAGACTTGTGCTCTAGACCTTTTTTTTCTGAACTTCATTCAGTCTCAGTCACTCCAAAGGCCCTCCTTACCCAAAGTTCTTCTGAAGTACTTTTAATAGTCAAGGATAAATTGATCTCTCACAAAAAGGGTCTCTACTAGTTAATGGAGGCAAGGAAATCCCTATTGTGTCTCCTCCCCTCCAGCTCACATATCAGATTTAGAAGCTGGGCTGACTCAACAGGAAGTTCTTAGGGCTGGTGAGAAAACATTCTGATGAATACTTTTTTTCTTAAAAAGTAAAAGCTTTGTTGTCTTTTATTTCACAGATTACCTGCATTCCAGTTAAGTGAAGTGATGTGGGGCTGAAAATCAAACAATTATCACTTTGGTGATGGGTGGTGGCTGACTTAATCATCCCTGTTGGTCC